>JAECMU010057394.1:3587-13991 GCA_016106625.1 Dracogyra subfuscus
TCTCCACCCTAGGTCACTGGCTGCCTGTGTGGATGATAGGACCAAAGTGTAAAGTAGTCTCTCCACCCTAGGTCACTGGCTGCCTGTGTGGATGATAGGACCAAAGTGTAAAGTAGTCTCTCCACACTAGGTCACTGGCTGCCTGTGTGGATGATAGGACCAAAGTGTAAAGTAGTCTCTCCACCCTAGGTCACTGGCTGCCTGTGTGGATGATAGGACCAAAGTGTAAAGTAGAAGGAGCAACCAGCTGAAGGTCCAGTCATAATACTCTGTGCTGGTACATATATAACGGCCTCGGTGGCATCGTGGTTAGGCCATCGGTCTACAGGCTAGTAGGTACTGGGTTCGGATCCTAGTCAAGGAATGGTATTTTCCTCCAGATACCGACTCCAAACCCTGAGTGAGTGTTCTGCAAGGCTCAATGGGTAGGTGTAAACCACTTGCACCGACCAGTGATCCATAACTGGTTCAACAAAGGCCATGGTTTGTGCTATCCTGCCTGTAGGAAGTGCAAATAAAAGATCTCTTGCTGTTAATCGACATAAGAGTAGCCCATGAAGTGGCGACAGCAGGTTTCCTCTCAAAATCTGTGTGATCCTTAACCATATGTCTTGACGCCATATAACCGTAAATAAAATGTGTTGAGTGTGTTGTTAAATAAAAAAAATCTTTCCTTTTCTTTCTGTGCTGGTATAGGGCAGGGTATAGCCCAGTGGTAAAGTGCTCACTTTATACACGGTCGGTCTGGGATCAATCCCCATCAGTGGGCTATTTCTCATTCCAGGCAGTCAACCATGACTGATATTACAAAGGCTGTGGTGTATGCCATCCTGTCTGTGGAATGGTGCATATAAAATATACCTTGCTAACAACAAAATGTAGTGAGTGGCATCATTAAACAAAAGAAAACCTTGTTAACTGCTGGTATTTTCAGTTGGGCTAATTAATGACCACTAGAAATCAATGATGTCATTGGTTGATTGGTGGTGTCATGTACTCTAGTAAAATGTCTGTGGCACAGTGGAATTTGAAGAGTAGAAAGTGGTGAATTAAGCCCCAATTACACTGACAGTGTACAGCTACTTTAACCCATGGTGCTTGAAATCGGGGAGAACTGTGGGTAACCGTAGTAAGTCCGGTGGCAAACCGTACCCCTTCGGGGTGATCCGTGACGAACACTAGATCGCCACAATTGTTTTGAACTGCTTAAAACTTCTGTAGCTGACCACAGATCACCGCCAATGAATGCATATCATAGTGTGGCCTTAGTACCACCATGCCTCACTGTAAAGACCACTGTAGACCCTTCCTTGGCCATCCGTATTTCACTGTGAGTGTCTACTCATATGGTGACTTACAGTGACTTATCATTGGAAGCCTGTTTTGCTAATTGTTGGGTGTTAAATAGCCTATCACTAGCTGTCCATCCATTCATCTGTCCATACATTCATCCCTCCACAGGCCTCTACATTAACTTTTTAAGGCACCTGTCCTGTAGGACATGCAAAAATAAAACTATCTGACCCATCAGACATACCACATGTCATTGTATATTGTGTTGTTGTTTTTTGTTATCATCGGATTTTGAAGCACCTGTCCAGTCGGGACAAGTGAAATTGGGTATCCACATGTCCCCAGTAAATTCTACATGTCCCGGACAGGCGGACAATCCTTTATGTTGAGCCCTCCTCGAACCCTCCATATATTCATCTATCCATCCACATCCATCCATCTATCCATCCATCCATCCATCCATCCATCCATCCATCCATCCATCCATCCATCCATCCATCCATGCGTCCGTCCATCCATCCGCCCATTCATCCATCCATCCATCCATCCATCCATTCATCAATCCATCCATTCATCCATTCATCCATTCATCCATCCATCCATCCATCCATCCATCCATCCATTCATCCATTCATCCGTTCATTAAATGTTCATTCTTTTTTGTTTGTTTTGTCAGATCTGTACCGTTTGAATTGTTCTTTTAACAATGGTGGATGTGAACAGAAATGTACTCCACACGGATGTCACTGTGAGCCAGGCTTTGAGCTCATGCAAGATGGATTTGCCTGTAAAGGTATGAACAATGCTTTTAATAAATAAAACAAATACCTATAATATACTGAAATTAGTACTCAAAATTTGTTTTGGATTATCAAATTTTAATATATCCACCAACAAATTATTTTTGTGTTTTGTAAAGTGTTTGCAAAGTTTTCAGATTTTTTTGTTCCTGTCATTTTCATCTCTGTATAGCGACTGTCTTAGAGAGAGGGGCAGCTGTTTTTATATCATTATAATAAATAATAATCATGCCTCAACTAAAGTTTGATGTGTACATTTTGGAAGGTGATTAGTATTCATCAGGTTGAATATGTAAGAATGAGTATTTTGGTTGCATTCCACCGTTAATTACTCCATGCAGTTTAATACAGTTTCTATGTTAGAATATATTCTGTGAAAAATACAACAATATTGAGAGGGTCATGTGACTACTAGTTATAGGGAGTGCTCTCTCTTGACACAATACTGGCCTCGGTGGCATCATGGTTAGGCCATCGGTCTACAGGCTGGTAGGTACTGGGTTCGGATCCCATTTGAGGCATGGGATTTTTTATCCAGATACCGACTCCAAACAATGAATGAGTGCTCCGCAAGGCTCAATAGGTAGGTGTAAACCACTTGCACCGACCAGTGATCCATAACTGGTTCAACAAAGGCCATGGTTTGTGCTATCCTGCCTGTGGGAAACTAAAATAAAAGATCCCTTGCTGCCAGTCGGAAAGAGTAGCCCATAAAGTGGTGACAGGTGGTTTCCTCTCAATATCTGTGTGGTCCTTAACCATATGTCTGACGCCATATAACCGTAAATAAAATGTGTTGAGTTCATTGTTAAATAAAACATTTCTTTCTTTCTTTCTCTCTTGACACATATCTTTCAATAATCAACACAGGTTTCCCTACCCCTATTCCTAAAAATAATGAGTCAAAATTGTTCCGTAGTATTACTGTTCCGAGCCATGCCACTGGCTGTTCAGAGACAGAGCCCGGGACAGTCATGCCTGAAATCATAGAGGCCATAAAATGGCACTATTTATAGTAGTATTAAATACAGCAAGTAACTTCAAACCAATGGGTTATTTAAATACCACAGAGGTAAACTTACTTGCAATCATTGAACAATTTCAAAAGGCAAATTCGAATTTTGTGTTATTTTTTTCCTGAGAAAATGCTTATACAATGAATAACATTGTTTAGACCAGTCTAAAGATTAGTCATGATAGAATAAGCTGGTCTTCATTTCTGGTTTATGCTGTTTTAAATAGACACCAGGCTAAAATAAGACATCATCAGTTGTTCACTGTGATGCCCAATGTTGGATCTGTATTTGTTTTCTAGCCATCAACCCATGTCGACAGTGGGGCGTCTGCTCACAGAAGTGTACCCATGACAACCAGCATGCAGTTAGCTGTTACTGCGAGAAAGGATTTAAAAGTGTGCCCAGTTTTAAAAAGCGTGATTCATGTGCAGCTTTAGGTAAGGAAACCAGTAGCAACCTGAGAGTTATTTTGATTTAGTCATTAAAAACAAAATGATGTGAGAAAAAAAAACGTATTTTTTTTCTTCTCAGTTCTTGGTTAAAGCTAGATAAATAGGGAATAACTGGTTAGGCCCCTACTGTCTTAAGATATTAGCTTGATCCTGTGAAGGTTAGAATGGCAAATGCAGCAAAGTTCTGCTGAGCTGCATTCACCATTCAACTTGAGCAGGATAAAGCCGATATCTTAAGACAGTAGCCAGTTATTTCTTTTATCCTGCAATCCTACAGGGATATTTGAAAAATTATTATTTATTCAAGTTTTGTGTATGCAGATTGTGTATTGTCAACCTAACGAGGCTTTTGCCATATGACGTCATACGTATGACGTCAGCCTACACAGAATTCAGCGTAGGCCTTATAATGTTTGCTTATTTTAATAATCATGGTTATTAATTTTAACGGCATGCATTCAACATGTATGACAGCAATGTCTTGAAGATCTATAACTTGTTATTTTTACTTTGTAAAATCTTTAAACAAAGTAATAAAAAGAGACCGACAATGCGTGTCAATTTGAATACAAATGCCAGTTCAGGGCCGAAAGGGCCGAGTTCAGTCAGACCGAGTGAAAACAAAACGTTCGTTACACTGGTTTTTGCGCTTCACGTTAAACCAAATAGACACACCAATCAAATAGTTCGCGAACGTTAGGAAGAACGTTCGTTGGCTGAACTGAGTACAACTCTCAACACGAATATATGTCACGCTTCAGAGTCGAAAGACACCCGCGTGTCAAGAGATATCGTTGCGGACTCTAAAACAATAAGATTACGCAAAAGTAAATCTTGCTGTAAATTTGTAGAAAAACAATAGTTGTTCGCATGAATGAATACCTAACTGCAGTTTTTGTTTATTCCTTTGTCTTTGTTAATTTTGTACCCATGGTTGAGAGCACACAAGCAGATCATGGGAAATCAACATGCAGTATTTATACAAATTGCAGTTAAATGTACACTGAATAAAATTAGTTTACAATAATCATATTTGTTAGATCATTTTAGAAATAAATGTGTAAGACTGTGAGGTGACATTTAATAAGTTAGCTTGATTTTAAAAAGAGCGTAAATTTTAATTTTATTCACGTTTTTTTTTTTTTAATAAACAGAGTATAGTGTAGTCAGTATTCTTAGCCAAGGTATTTAGCAAGCAGAAATCACAACAAGCATTTAACACAACAATGAAATTTAAAAAAAAGCAATTTAAACTAACATAAATATTGCTATTTAAAGAAATAATGAGTTCTATATAAATAAATAAAAAACTCAGTTTTTTATTTGGGAAAAAAGGAAGAAAAAAAATCCCAAAACCTCCCACCCCCCATATTTCTGGATGTTAATTTAATGTCATAGGCCTTAGAAGTGGGGGTGGGTGGTGTATGGGGAACTAAAGATAATGCATAACCCCATCCCCACCCCACCCCCCGCTGAAAAATCGTAGACTGGAGTAATATATTAACTGCCCCTACCCCCATTGAGGCTTTGTTATTCCAGTTTGTACACAATTAGCTGAAAAAGATACATTTTCATATTCATATATAACTACTATATACAGTAACACAAATTTAGCTAAAGCATTTTCAATATGGCTAATAAAAATTCCATTTGGCTAATATTTTGGCTACAGGTATTTTTGATCCAGGGTGAGCCCTGGTTATCGCAAAACTAAAAGTTATTTGTATTTACTGCACTTCAACAAATGATTTAACATGTATGTTTATTGAAACTCTAGTCTGAAATACTCCAGTCGAGACGGGCTTATATGTCACGTGACCTATATTTTTGGTCAGTGACAGAAAATATAGAGATTTATCTAGTCATCATATCTTGCCAGAGTACATGTGTATACAGCGATTGCTGAAAAAATCCTAATTATTATCCTGGTGGCCATTGATAACCAGGAAAAAGAAAAACATGCATGGTTTCTCACAAAGATATTATCATGTATTGTTATTACATCCAATACTATTGGATGATTTGGTACTTACAAACCAATCACTTTGTCAGTACTAACTGTGACGTCATCATGATTTGTCAAACATAAAAAATGATGTCATGTGTTTTAAAGAGTTTGCATTTACACTTCTCAGTTTTTGATGTTAAATTTGTAATAAAATGCTATAATTCCAGTCCTAAGTTATCCATGCTTCTAGAGAAAAAACAAATAGCTGAGGTACTGTATATTGCCGTGTATGTATTAGCCAAATTCTTAGTTTGATCCTAAAGATCAAGTATAAAATCATGAGCCTCAATATAATTTTGCTTGTGCTTTTCTTTTTCATTATATTTTTTTACTCTTTAAATATTACAGATGCGGTTATTGTTATTGCAGTGCTAACATCTTCCATACTGTACAGAAATAATTTAGGACCGATAAATCATAACAGGAAAATAAACAATGCAAGCTGTAACAACATATTAATAAACATAAGTAATTAAGTAACTCAGTGGACAGCAAATAATAAACTCATTATATGCAGGCTGCAAAATGACCGGGTTCGCATCGCAAAATGCGATGCATAATCTTGCAATCGCGATACAATATTCTAACAATGATTAGCAGTTTGCGATGCATATTTTTTGCAGCCAAACTGAATTAGCGCCTAGCCTAGTTTTCAGTGGCGTTACGGCCTCGATCTACGATAAAAAATGTATTGAGATCGTGGGTGAAAGAAATGTGCTTATGGTTGTCGATTTTCCGAGATCACGACGGAAAAAATGATTCGCCAATTATAAAACGTGTTTGGCTTTAAAACAAAACAAAAACAAAAAATCTCGATCAACCACCTGCACGTGTGTGCCAGTAATTTTATTTTGTGTTAAGCTACACACAATACAATTGTAAGTGTACATTCAATAAAAACAAGCATTTTTAATGAAAAGATTGTTTTTTTAAAATTAATTTTTACTTATTTTATAAAAGTGCTAATCAAAATCCAGTAATTGCTATTCAGTTCTTCATCCAGTAGGAAAAACTGCTAATCAAAATTTTAAAAACAAATTGCACCCTGATATGGCATATTTAATCCCTGTCCCCCCCCCCCCACACACACACACACACAGAAACAGATGGCTGTTGTTCACAATGGTACAGGTGTCAAAATTGTGTGATCCAATTATTTGATTACAAAATGATATAGACAGAGGTGTCCATGAAAGATGGCAGACAATTGGAAAGAACATGTTTTAAACTTTGAAATGACAAACAAGTAATTTTTATTATTATTCACAAAACTATTAATACATTCAAGAACAAAAAAATACATAATATTGCATGATGGGGTGTTTTATTTATACTGTGCACAAATTATTGTTACATATAATCTGTGAAAGCTTATAAGGGTCTGATCAAATTTTTAAGTTGCTGGCAGGAGTGTTTTCAGTTGGAATTTTATGAACCAATTTGTTGCCTCCATCTATAAACTGACTCTTTTCTTTTGGAAAGTATTTCTAGACTTCAAAAGTTAGCTAATACATGGCAATATACGGTAATATGTTGAATAACAAACTTCACTATGTGCCTCATGAAATTATTTTATTTTGTCACTCACTAAAGTGCAAAACAAGTGAAAATTATTTCACTCGGGACATAAATTTGACAATAAATGGTAACTCATTCATTAAAATTTGTTTATTAGAAATTTTGCCAATACATCTTTTGCCAAACGACTAAAACAGCCAGTAAGATTTAAAATGGCATACAAATTTAAAATGAGTTTTCTGGCATATTACTAATGAAATATATTTTCAGATTACCTTTCTAACAAATTTATAATGTAATATATTTTCAAATTAGCTTTCTGGCAAATATACATTGAAATGTATTTTCAGATTAGCTTTCTGGCAAATTAGTAATGAAATAGTTTTGCAATGTTCAGTCAACATGTAATTAATATTTGGTGATTTGGTGACCGACAAGCTTAGACCGTGACTGTTTGTTGCCTCCTTAGTGGTTTAGATGGTGATGAAGGATGTGTGTCATGACTGGTTTCTTCTTGTTTTTAGGTGATGCTCCGCGCTTCCTGGTTGCTGAAGAATCGCTCATACTGACCGTCTCCATGTCTCAGAGTAGCGACCAGAAACTTGCAAAGCCACTTCCTGTAAACACACTAACTACACAAGTCATAATTAGGGGTGTCACATAACACATTGGTAAAGCACTCGCTTGGTGTGCGGTCGGGGTGGGATCGATCACTATCAGTGGACCCATTTGGCTATTTTTCGTACACGCCAGAGCACCATGACTGGTATATCAAAGGGTGTGGAATGTGCTATCCTGTCTGTGGGATGGTGCATATAAAAGAGCTCTTGCTACTAATGGGGGAAAAGGTAGCAGGTTTCCTCTGTAGGACTATTATCAGAATTACCAAACGTTTGACATCCAATAACCGATGATTATTAAATCAGTGTGCTCTAGTGGTGTTGATGAAAAATACAAAACTTTCATTGATAATTAGTCATCTAAGACCACTGTAGATTTTCAATATTTAACCATTCTACAATGTTTGTGCTTATGTTTATTCATTTTATATTCTTTTTATTTTTTAAAATTATTATTATTTTTATGTTTTTTAAATAAGCATAAGCAGTTGATTGGTTAGTTTTCTAGTTGCTGAAGATTGTTTGTTTGTGTGTAATATTTTCAAACATCACAACCAATGTGATGGAAACGTGCAATGCAGTTTTGTATTTTTCTATGAAAACAAAAAGTGAGGTACCGTATTTTCCCATGTATTATGTGCATTTTTTTTCTCAGAAAATACCGGTTAAAATGGGGGTGCGAATTATACATAGCAATAGAAAAACTATCTTTTAAAAATGTCCAGTTGTTTACAGCACTTTACAGGTTATTGACAGTGTTCATTACAATGAAATGCCAAAACCTTCTTAAAAATCGCTTTTCACTTGTGATGCTTGTAATACATGCAAAATAAATCTATAAAAGTATCCATACCTCGCCAAAAAATGCATAAAAATTACAAAACTGGACCATATATATTTTTTTAATTGCCATGAGATTTAATTTGGCCATTTCCGGCAAACCGGAAATATTCCACGCTATTATAAATATAGAAATCTCACGCATTCACGTTAGCCACGAGAAACGTATTATGCTATAATTTTGTTTTCATTTATGCATGTGTGATTCTGTGGCATGTAATTACGCAAGTACTAGCCTTTGTTTAATGTGACATGTAGGTCTATGTACTCAGGTACATAAAATAAGTTTTGTTTCTTGAATATACCGCTACTTTCGCTTTTCGTTAATTTTGGTGTCTGGGAAAAACAGTACATCTTGCATTCACTGTCGATATTTTGGTTTAAAAAAATGGTGCACATTATATTGTGGTTCATGTTTTTTTTCTTGGAATAAAAGTTCAAACTGGAGGAGGGTGCGCATTATACACTGGTGCGCATAATACATGGGAAAATATGGTACTATATATTTGTAGACTCTGAAAACCACAAAAAAATAAAAAATGGAACTGAGAAGTAAGTGAAGGTAAGAATGATATGTTCGGCTTCAACTCTTTATAGGTGGAGTTCATTCAGTTAACAATCATGTATATTACAGGGTCATTCCGAGGAAAATGATTACCATGTGGTCGCTATGGATGTTGATACAACTGGTGATGAGTGGATTGTATTCATAGCAGTGGAGAACAATGGGATCTGGTCTGTGAGAAAGGAAACCATTGTCCCGAAAACCGAAAAACGATCTCGAAGAGATGCCGACACCAGCGTGAGTATATGATTCAGCTTATTTGTGATGTAAATTCAGCCGATACCAGCGTGGGTATATGATTCAGCTTATTTGTGATGTAAATTCCGTTGACACCAGCGTGAGTATATCATTCAGCTTATTTGTCATGTAAATTCAGCCGACACCAGTGTGGGTATATGATTCAGCTTATTATTGATGTAAATTCAGCCGACACCAGCGTGAGTATATGATTTACATGTAGGTTATTTTTTATGTTTAGCTGACACCAGTGTCAGTATATGATGTATAATAGGGAAGCAAACTCTTGAACTTTTGCCATATAATTCCATAATCAATCTTTCGAGTTGGTTAAAATCCTCTCTTACCCATGTCATTGCACATGCTTATATCTTCTTTTCTCTTCCCCGTCAGCTAACCACTGGGGGTTTTCTCGACATAACCATATGCCCGACGCCGATATAACCGTAATTAAAATGTGTTGAGTGCGTCATTAAACAAAAAAAATAAAATAATAATAATCCTTTCTCTTCTATTGCATCCCCTTCCATTCCGTTGCTTTTTTCTCTATTCTATTTGTTTTTTGCCCATATTTCTTCTCCACCCCCATTTCTTACTCTTTCCCTTGGTTGTAGTATATATGAATGGAATTAGATGGTGTGAATGTATGAGCCAATATTTTATAATTTGATCACACAATGAACTCACAGAACTATCTGTGTTGCTGTTTGTTTCAGGTAAGTCTTTGGTTTGGTCACCAGAAGATAAAGGGTCTGGCGCTGGACTGGGTGTCGCATCGGATCTACTGGACGGACGCCACCACCAAGTCTATCCAGCTGAGAAACTACGACGGCAAACAACACATGCACATTGTGGAGGGGGACATGAACAGTCCCAACTCTGTAGCTGTCGATCCGGAATCAGGGTGATCACTTTGAGTCTAGTTGATTGTTTTATGTGTATTCTAGAAGGAGAACACATCTATAGCAGAGATGTCAACCATACAGATTTGACAGAATTATCCAAAATTTGGGGTTTAAATTACACATTACGAAAAAAAAAAAAAAAAAAAAAAA
>JAECMU010057451.1:0-11010 GCA_016106625.1 Dracogyra subfuscus
TATATATATATATATATATATAAAAGGAAGGAGATGCAGACCCCACAGAAACACACACATAACATTCTACAAGCTGTGAACACTTTCCACACAAAGGATAACGATATAAAGTGGTGCAAAACGAAACAAATTAAGTGTGGTTGAGACCATCACATCTGAGTTGCTATCACTGAAGCACAAATGACATTAACTGTCATTAACGAAATCACCAGTTGTCAGTTGAATTAACCACCCAGTAAGTTTTCTCTAATAACTTTTACGTCAGTCCAAGCCAGTAATATAGGTCTCAATCTGGGATGGGAGAACTGTCAATTCAGAGGTTTCCGCTGCCCAGGGGAAACCAGTAGATTGACTGTTCCACTGGGTTTGATCATAGCATTATAATCATGAGATTACGGGACAAACATTCCACCATTTTCGTCAATGTGAATGTTTACACATTGCATTAATTTTGAAAACTGATTCAAAAGTAAAGTTTGTTTTATTTATCAATGCCACTAGAGCACATTGATTTTTTTTTATCTTATCATCAGCTATTGGATGTCAAACATATAGTCATTCTTACACTGTTTTGGTTTTTTTATAGGAACCCTGCTGTCACCACATAGGCTACTCTTTTATGACAGGCAGCAAGGGATCTTTTATTTGTGCTTTCCACAGGCAGGGTCAGATCACTGGTCAGTGTAAGTGGTTTACACCTACCCACTGAGCCTTGCGGAGCATTCGCTCAAAGTTTGGAGTCGGTATCTGGATTAAAAATCCCATACCCAGACTGGGATCCAAACCCAGTACCTACCAGCCTGTAGACCAATGGCTTACCCACAACGCCACCAAGGCCAGTGAAAACTGATTCAACACAGGGAACAGTTTGTTTTCAAAATCTTGACAGATAGAAAGTAATGTTTTATTTAATGACACACTCAACACATCTGATTTACAGTTATATGACCACACAGATATTAAGAGAGGAATCCTGTTGTCACCACTTCATGGGCTACTCTTTTTTATTAGCAGCAAGGGATCTTTTATATGCTCCATTAAAAATTCCATAGCACTACCACCATCCACCCCGTCTGTTACGGACTTTGTCCAGTGCAGGTGGTCCCTCCTCTCCCACCCCTACCTTTCCTGTCCTGGATGGAGAAGCCGGCCAAGGCCAGCCTCTGGACCCAGGAGAGGCATGCGCTACAACAGCTTGTTCTGAATGTGCATGTAAAACCCTATGACATGACCTGACTGATTGGGATGGGGAAAAACAACAAATCAGAGAATGTGTCCACTGAGGTGGTTCAATCCTACTATGCAAACAATCTCACACAAGTGCTCTACTGACAGAGTTTGATTTTGCCCCCTAGTATGTCGAATGCAAGAGTCAACATGCATCTTTACACATAGCATTATACGTGTTACCAATGTTAATTCCGTCAGTGAAAACATAATGGTGAAAGATAATATATAGCAGTATATATGGTTACAAAACAAATTCCACTATGTGTGTGTGTCCATGTCTGTGTCCAATCAAACAGTCAATGTGTATGTTTACACTTTGTAATATACATGGTTACTGAAGTTAATTCCACCATTTTTGTATGCATGTCCAAAGCACCAGTCAATGAGGATGTTTACACAGTGCTGCTAGCAACACTAAAACACACAACAAAGGAACCGATCGGCTCTGCACAGCTCCATTAAATCACACAGAACAAAGCTTATTGATAAGCACAGCGAGATACCCAACTTGATAGCATCCATCACACCAGTGTTATCTCCACAAACTAAAGGATGATGGACTATACACTGACATTTTATTAGCACACATTGTTAATCCCAATCGAAGGCTGCAAACGCTTTACAGCTCAGATCAAAACCGTATCATTTATCTTCAGACTTTTCTAAGACTTCTTGTTTTATACAATTAAACGGGCCATGGGAGCAATGTTTACTTTTCACACCATATCAACTTAATCTTACACAAATTCCTGAGTTTTAATTATTAGTGTGCTGAAGTTAGCATAGTTAGCAAACCGACATTGCCAAAGTTCAAAGGTGCCCATTATTAAATTTGATATGTCATTTCCCTATTTTTAATCAGCCAGGTGGATTACAAATATACTGATATAACCAATGGTCATAGAACTGTTCATTCCAATTAAGGTTCAAACATGCTGTCCTGGTCAGCTATATACCGGTAAGTTGTCTGTCCATGACAGTCGGTTAGTGGTTTGTTGTTAATGGTTAGTGAGGGAGAAATCAGTTTAGTGGCCTCACACCTAACCAATGAACTATTAAACTTGATTTTGGCTGGATGCAAACCCAGTACCTACCAGCCTTACGTCCGACGGCTTAACCACGACACCACCTTTTATACAATTCAGCTTCATCTCAGAAATCCTTAATGGACATAAATTGCATACTTAAAACAAGGCTTGATATTGACAGAGCAAACGGCACATGCCACTCAAAATACTCAATATGCTTTCTGATGATCAATTTCTCAGGCAGCTTTTTTTTTATTCATTGTAAAGCATCAAGAAATGAGTTACAACGATCTGGACAATATTAAATCAGTTACTGTAAAAATTAAATATAAGAAAGAAAATGATTAGTTTAAAGTTAGATAAAAGTAGAGTAAAATTTATTTCAGTACAAATGGTCTTGAAAGATTTTCTTCCAGATTAAAATGTCAAAAGCAGAGATTGCACAAAATACATTTTCGAGCCTCGTAAAACCGGGAAAAAAATTTACCTTTTTTTTTTCTCCTTACAAATAATGAGTTTATTGAGATGGGGGTGGTAGTCAATTAACTCCGTATCACACCCAAAGTGTAAACAAAATTAGAATTTGACAGTCAAACCTGTACTAACCAGCAACCTGTAGAAAACCACTACCTGTACTAAACAACCACCTGTACTAGACAGCTACCTGTTGAAAACCCCAACATGTACTAAACCACCACCTTTACTAAATAGCTATCTGTACTAAACAGCTACTTGTAGAAAACCACAACATATACAAAACCACCACCTGTACTAAACAGCTACCTGTACTAAACCACTACCTGTACTAAACAACCACCTGTACTAAACAACCACCTGTACTAAACAACCATTTGTATTAAACTACAGCATGTACTAAACCACCACATGTACTAAACAGCAACCTGTACTAAACAATCACCTGCACTAAACAGTCACCTGTACTAAACAAGCACCTGTACTAAACCACAATCTGTACTAAACCACCAAATGTACTAAACCACCATACTAAACAACCACCTCTAGAAAACCACCTCCTGCATTTAACAGCCACCTATACTAAACAACCACCTGTACTAAACAACCACCTGTACTAAACCACCATACTAAATAACCACCTCTAGAAAACCACCTCCTGCATTTAACAGCCACCTATACTAAACAACCACCTATACTAAACAGCAACCTGTACTAAACAACCACTTGTATTAAACTACAGCATGTACTAAACCACCACATGTACTAAACACCAACCTGTACTAAACAATCACCTGTACTAAACAGTCACCTGTACTAAACAAGCACCTGTATTAAACCACAACCTGTACTAAACCACCAAATGTACTAAACCACCATCTGTGCTAAACCACAACTTGTACTAAACAGCCACCTGTACTAAACAACCACCTGTACTAAACTACAACATGTACTAAACAACCACCTCTAGAAAACCAACACCTGCATTTAACAGCCGCCTATAATAAACCACCACCTATACTAAACAGTCATCACCATCTGCATTAAACAAGCATCTTTGCTACACAACCATCTGAACTACCGTATACAGGTACCTGTATTAAACAACCACCTGTTTTAAACTGATTAGTAGGTTATGTGGTACTTCTCATTCATAACCGATTTGGTTACTGTAGTTTTTACATTTCAGCTACAAGGTTGTCGATCAGAATGGATCATACTAAATGATGCACATATGGATCGCTCTAAAAGGATTGTACTTAACACTGAAATTTTAGATTAGTAAATTTCAATGAACTTGGATGTTAAATGTTGCCAGTACAAATCTGTAGCATAAAAAATATGATGAACATAACTAGAAACATGTTATTTCATTTGAACATTATTTGTTACAGTAAATGCAGTTGCCTAAACAAAATTGTGAAAACCATGCATCACGAACAAACTAATGTAAGACTATTGTTTTGCAACTTATTCAAGGGCTGCTAACACTGGTCTGTTTAACACTGGCTTCACTGTGTTCACAAATTAACAACAGAAATACTCTGTTTGACGTCCCAATTTGTGCACACATTTAATTTGTGGCACCCAGACTGTCGTCCAATTGACAGATTCATTGAGATACTCGCAGAAATGGCCAATCACACTAATGCACACATTTCAGAGTGCACTTGATCCATTAATCTACTAATCTCCTGTCTCCTTTCACATCATGCCCCCGTAGTCATCAAGGAAAAATCAAACGGACATCGTCAACTTACAAGACAAGTTGAAATGGGGTCAAGAAATTTAAATTAGATTGGAGAAGGAGAAAATGTAGCTGGCAATGTGGTGGTCAATCTACAACAGGAACTGTTTAATCTAAGAAGAACTGGAATTTCCTGATGTGGAGAATATTGCCAGAGTATCGTGGCATAAAATAAACTGAGGGTATAGTTACACACACACAAACACTTGAGACATGGAAGCAGACGCAAGAGAGAATTATCACAGGCTAGACTTTCAGACTTAAGTAAAGTTTCCTTAATGAAATTTCCCCCCATCCCGAGTCAGGCCACCGATCTTACCGGAGGTCAGACTCGGGATGGGCGTGTTCGAAACCCTAGTGGTATAGGGGCACATAAAACTAGTTATCAATCAATCAATGAAATTTCAGTTCCAGTGAAGTGGAAGTTGTTTTTCTATTCAGTTCTTAAAAGGAACGCAACCCATGACAAAACCAAATGTACAAATTGTACAGAAGAACTACACATCAAGTCATATATATCAAGAAAGATTCAGGACTCTAATTTAAGAATTTGTCACCTTTAGCAATTTTGAAATGTTTTTGAAATATTCAACATGTCCACTTGTGAAAATGTAGAAGCTGCCTACCGTATATAGCAATTTAAAAGAAGTAACTTTTGTATTATATAACCACAATTGCACATCAACATTTTATCTCTTCAACCAATGACAATTTTGATCCAGCAGTAAAACACTGCCATCATTATAAAGGCTTTGACATACAGCAGCTACAAGCCCTGAGCATGGAAATTTGTTTTGTTTAAAGACACCACTAGAGCATATTGATTAATTAATCATTGGCTATTGGATGCCAAACATTTAATAATTCTGACACGTGGTCATCAGTGGAAACCTGATACTTTTTTCCTAATACAGCAAGAGATCTTTTATATGCACTATCCCACAGACAGGAAAGCACATACCATGGCCTTTGACCAGTTGACAAAAATGCCAATTAGTTGAATGGATCCACTCAGGTGGTTCAATCCTGTAATTAAAGCACCTCAAATGACAACCGAGCTAAATCCTGCCCGTCTCTGAGCATGGAGACAAACGACTGTTTAAAATGTAGATATTCAGGATATTTTAAAAATTCTGTAAGGAAAATCAAGGAGAAATTTTTAAAGACCACCAGAAAACTATTTTATTCCTTTTTTTGTTTTGTTTTTGGTTAGGAAATTACAGTTTAATATCTTTATTATCAAACAAATTTTGCGAAATTACTCATATCAATTACCAAGTTTATTCTTTAGCTTAAACTAGTTTTAAAACAAATATTTGGAAATGTCTCAAAGGCATACTTGATTATGAAAAGAAAAATCTCTATTGCTGTCCTTCATCATTATAATATACTAGATAATTTAGTACAGCAATAAACAATGGAAGGAACGAAGGAAATGTTTTATTTAATGACGCACTCAACACATGTTATTTACGGTTATATGGCATCAGACACATGCTTAAGGACCACATGGATATTGAGAGAGGAAACCCACTATCGCCACTTCATGGGCTACTCTTTTCTATTAGCAGCAAGGTTTTTTTTATATGCATCATCCCATAGACAGGATAGTTCATACCACGGCTTTTGTTACACCAGTTGTGGAGCACTGGCTGGAGTGAGAAATAGCCCAATTGTTGCCACCGATGGGGATCGATCCTAGACCGACCACGCATCAAGCAAACGCTTTACCACTGGGCTACGTCCCCACCCTGCAATAGACAATGGAGATGTTGACCTATATTCGTATGTTCAAATAATTTTTTTATTTTTTTAACGACGCACTCAACACATTATAAGTACGGTTATATCGGCGTCGGACATATGGTTATGTCGAGAAAAAACCCAGTGGTTAGCTGACGGGGATCGATCCTAGAACGACCGCGCATCAGGCGGGCACTGTACCACTGGGCTATGCTGCCCGCCCATGTTCATACAAAGTCATTTAGTGTTGAGAGACCATCATGCAGAAGCATGCCTGACTCAAGGGTCATATCAATAGACTGGTGAAAAATGACTGCTGAGACCTGAAAGGTGCTAACTCTTGTTACCAGTCTAATCACTAATCATTACTTTCAGTATTTAAACCACAGTAGCAATGTTATAACTATGGGGATTTATAAGTACAGTGACATGGTTTATTTATTACAAATGATAAATTATAGGTGTATGTACATCTAGAAAAATGTATTATCAAAAAAGGGATCTATGTCTAGCAAATATTAAAGGGACTATCTTGAATTTGTGTCCATTGTAAGATATTTCAGACCAGAATTACATAGTAAATACATTTACTGGTAGAGAAGATCAGTTTCTCTATAAAGAAGGTGTTTCTTGTCATCCTAATCTTTGTAATAACTCAAACTAGATTTTACCTCACAATATTTTTGTACAAATAAAAATACATATTATGAAGTAATATGAAAAATAACTGCAACAATGTTATTGGTTTGTTTAACGACGCACGCAACACATTTTAATTACGGTTATATCGGCGTCGGACATATGGTTATGTCGAGAAAAAAACCCAGTGGTCAGCTGACGGGGATCGATCCTAGACCGACCGCGCATCAGGCGGGCACTCTACCACTGGGCCATGCTGCCCGCCTAACTGCAACAAATGCATTAAAAAGAAAGGTTTCAAAACCACACCATTACTTTTACAGATATTTATAATGGGTTGAATTTATAAAGCCTGTTTATGACTTAATTTACATGCAAGTAACTATGGTACATACAATTACAATTAGTTTTAACATATGTGTTTAAGAAAATCTGGCCCATTACGATTCAGTAACTACTAATCGTTCAACCAATTTCACAGATTGGCATGGTTAGAGACTTAGGGATTGTGGCATTCTCAGAAATGTTATTTATTTATTGATCATTATTTTTAGCTATGAAATATATTATATGGAGTAGGCTTTTTTTTCTTTTTCTTTAAGCAGGCCTTTTAATCATAAATAGCAAAAAAACAATGCTGTGATGTCACCAACTACATTCAAAGTGATGGTCAGTCACTATCCATAACAGTAACGATGTATTTGCCAATGGTGTAATATGTAGTGTTACTTCCTGTTAGTTTTAAACATTTTAAACCTATGTAATATGTAATTTTGTTTACTGCTAGTTGTTATTTAAACCTATGTAATATGTAATTTTATTTACTGCTAGTTGTATGTTTAAACATATGCAACATGTAGTTTTAGTTACTATTAGTTGTATTCACAATGGCTGTAAACTCTGGGCAGTCTCTTTAATCAAGTAAAGCTACCCTCAAACTGAAAAGCAGAGACCACAATAGCTAGATAAAGTTTCATGACCAGTAAAATATAAATTATGATATTTATTCATCCTACCTGAGCGACTGCACTTGCCCTTGCCATGTTGATGAATCACAAATGGTTTCTGGTTCAATAACAGAATCCAGACAATCTTTGTTGAAAAATTGGAAGGCTATCATAGGTATCAGCAGATTAATTATCACATCTAAAAGAACACAAATAAATAAATAATAGACAACATCATTCAGTATAATTTTAAATAATGTTACTTTACCAACAAAGATTATGGATATTGTTAATATGCAGAACATGTTCATCTTCTTATAATAAATTAATAACCTTGATGGACCCATTACTTTTCCTCTGACCACTATTGCCTCAAAGTCTGTGGTATGTGCTGTCTTGTCTATGGGAAAGTGCATATAAATCTCTATTACTAATGGATGAATGAATGCATGAGGGTCACAAAATTCGAAAAAGGTCAAATGTGAGTTCCCAAAGGGAGTGAAATAGGGGAAGGGATAGTTTATAATAAAGACACACAAACTCATTTTCTATGCAATTTAGTGTTGTATATTGTGGATTATGAATTTCAAAATGAATTAAAAAGGGCAAGTATGTTTCAAATGGGGATCACAGAACCCCTGTGCTCCATCTGGGTCTGCCAGTGGACTTTATGGGGCGGCGGAGGGGAACAAGCTACATTTTTATGTTTCCTTATATAGAGTAGTACAAGGAATGTACAATTTTCTCCTGGAGTAGGGTGCACAACATATTCCTCTGCTCTCCCCCACCCCACCTCTAATTCTTATGGGCCTGAAATAGCCTACCGTACATGGTAGCTTTCAGTTTCTTTTCACCAAATGTGGAAATGACAACATATATACTATACGTATAGCTGATACCAAGGGGAGGGATGTATAGTGCGCGCCTGATGCATGGTTGATCTTGGATTGATCCCCATCAGTGGGCCCTTTGGTCTATTTCTTGTCCCAGCCAATGCCTCATGACTGGTATATCAAAGGCCATGATATGTGTTATGCTGTCTGTGGGATGGTGCATATAAAAGATCCCTTGCTCTATGTAAACAATTCCAAATGTTTTACACCCAACATTATTTTAGCTGATGATAACAAATCACTGTGCTCTACTGGTGTCGTTAAACAAAACAAATATTTTAGTTGATAATGAAGGATGCAAAATGAGAGTTATGGGCCTTTTTTTTGCCTAGTCTCCTCACCCCTACGGGCCTTTATGGGATTCCTTTGGACTTCTTCCATGAAGTGTCCATTTTCCAACACTGCTACCACTACCAAAAAGCACTTTTGTCTATGGATAGGACAGTACATATCACACAGTTTGAGCCACCAATCATGAGGCACTAGTGAGGACTGGGAAGGGGGAATTTTGTGTCTTCTTCAGATCAAATGTTTTATCCTTAAATAAGTTCTAGTTTTATTTATTAATAATACATTTCGTTAACCTAATATATCTAGCTTAATGGGAAAGTAAACTCAAACATGAGCCTTATGTGTTGGAAAGATGCATACCTGGACCACCAACACATACTGACACTTTAACAAATGAAAAACACATAATTTTAGAGTTAATAAAAAAGCCCACCTGTTAACTGGGGGCGGCCATTGTCTTTTCTTTTCGAGACATCTGGTACTCTAGCTTGGGACCAAGTGATGTCAGCTTTGACCAACTCCTGTATACACAGTGTAAACAAAAGCAGTAATTTACGACAAGACACTTTTTTATAATGAACCTGACTTGTAAAACAACATAAATGATGCGATAATATAATAAACTATTTAACTTAATATATTTCAAGTTGCATTAAAGGAATGAAATACGGTTATAGTAATTTTCTCTGATAAATAATCCAAAGGAAAAATCTACACTATTAGGCCTATTGGTACTGGTATGCTATGTTGGAGCAAAAATTACAACCTACGATACGATTTGCTCGGATGAGTAAAATTTACAATTCAGTCGATCCCCGGGCAACTGAAATTTCTAAACACAAACTGCCTTTTTATTCCTTTTGTACATCTGTGATTTTTGTAATTCTATAGTACACATTGTCTGCCATTTAAAATCTTGATCATTACTGTGAGGCCGTTCACAGACTATGATTGGTTGTGCAAGCAAGAAAACTATAACTGACCCCCAACACACACCTCCCTCCCTCCATCCATCCCCTATGTTATGTGTCCGTGTCAAGCTCTTTGATTTCATGGAAACCATAGTTTACTTTACTGTGTTGAAAGTGTGTTGGTAAAATCTTGAAACCAAACTTTCGTTTCCCATGATTATTATATTGTGTCATCTGTGTGAGACTCCCAAACATCGAAAACCAAGGGTATACTCCCCTTGAATTTTTTTTTAATTAAATGTCCTGAAATGCAATGTCCTGCATTCTAAAACTACTGGTACAAGTAAAATTAATGCTATTCACTATGAAATTATTAACTCAAATTAGCATATTTTCAATAATCTTTAATTTCTAAAGTAAAGTTTTAAAATATATCATAAACTGATTTCCAATTTTCATTAAGGGAAATACATATATTTAGTAATATATGTGTGTTCTATGATGTGAAATTGTTTGACACAGTTTAAATTTTATCATCCCACAAAAAACAGGTAGATTTGTTTCTCTAGATCTAAAACTCATTCCTCTCCCCTCCCAATCAGCTTCGCCAACAGGCCAATACAGTCTTTGTGTATTCAAAATGTTCTCAAACCATGCTCAGCAGTTCTGTTAAATAGTATATACTTCTATACTTACTCGTTAAATAATATATACTTCTATACTTACTCAATAAATAGTATATACCTCTATACTTACTCATTAAATAGTATTATACCTCTATACTTACTCAGTATATACCTCTATACTTACTCATTAAATAGTATATACCTCTATACTTACTCATTAAATAGTATATACCTCTATACTTACTTGTTAAATAGTATATACCTCTAATCTTACTCATTAAATAGTATTATACCTCTATACTTACTCATTAAATAGTATATACTTCTATACTTACTCGTTAAATAGTATATACTTCTATACTTACTCGTTAAATAGTATATACTTCTATACTTACTTGTTAAATAGTATATACTTCTATACTTACTCATTAAATAGTATATACTTCTATACTTACTCATTAAATAGTATATACCTCTAACC
>JAECMU010057494.1:0-13472 GCA_016106625.1 Dracogyra subfuscus
GACAGACACACAGACACACACACAGACAGACATACACACATACAGACACACAGACAGACACACAGACACACACAGACAGACAGACAGACACACAGACACACAGACAGACACACAGACACACACACAGACACACACACAGACACACACACAGACAGACAGACAGACAGACACACAGACAGACAGACAGACAGACAGACACACAGTTTTCACACATCACAAGTTGACATAAAAATTGTATTTGGAAAAACACTATGAAATGGTCTATTTATTATATACATATTTCCAAATTTTTGACAATATTTTTTGCTTTTTAATAATATCTTGAGCTTATCCTATCGAAAACGCGCAACGTCATGATATATTTCTTCCAATGGAACTTTTCCTGAAAATTTACTTTACCATAGACTTTTAAAAAGAAATTTGATTAAAATGTTTCTTTATTAACATTGATTTAACACTACTGTGCTGGAAACATACCTGACAAAGCGATCCTCTAAAAACTCGGACAAAAACAAAACGAGTCGAACACCGTTAAAGTCTTATCCTTACACTCGATGACACTACATTGTGTCATCATTATTTAGTTTCGTATTCAATTCATTTTAGACATTTTATTGTTACTGCACTTTTTTGTATAGGTACAGTTTAAATTACATTTAGGTTTTTTTCAAATATGGTTAGATGCATTGGTAAACATATTTAAATACGAAGAACCAAGACAAAGGGAGATAATATAATCATGCACTTTTACAAAAAAAGTAAATACGACTCTATATTTTCACTGTAGCTAAAATACAGTGACGTTTTACCTGATATTACTTTTATTGTTTCCGTAGATATATATATATTATTTACCGTTTGCTATTGTTCTGTAAACTCTAGATTTACACTTGACTTGTTAAAAATACAATGTGTGTACTACCTTCCTTTATTTTCTTCAGTTATACTGTAGGCATTGTGTTCCACTTGAATCTGTTGGCGGGACGTAGCTCAGTGCTACAGTGCTCACTTCATGTACGGACCCATCGGGCTATTTCTCATTCTAGCTAGTGCACCACAACTGATATACATGTGTATCAACGGTCGTGGTATGTGATATTCTGCCTGTTGGATGGTGCATATAAAAGATCCCCTGCTGCTAACTGAAAAGAGTAGCCCATGAAGTGGCGACAGCTGGTTTCCTCTCTCAATATCTGTGTAGTCCTTAAAAATACGCCCAGCACCATATATCCATAAATAAAATGTGTTGAGCGTGTCCTTAACTAAACCATTTTCTGTTTAATGTCGTCCTCAGACCATTTGAGGTGGGTATCTCTTTCGAAAAAATTTCCAATGTCAAACATAGCTGTAATTTTTGTTACAATCAGATGAATATTCCTATGCGAACTAATTAATCCACACCACACCCTCCAAGAAAAAGGATGGTATCTGCCGGGGTTTTTTTAAATTTAATTTTTTATATTTGTTTAATAACATGGATTGCACAGAAAATGTGGATATGTTTGATAACAAAATAAGGGGCATATTTAAATTAAAATCAGAATGCACGTCCCATGAATGCGTGATGGCATTTTGGCTCCAAATGCAGTTTTATTTATAGTAAGAAAAGACTGGCAAAATTCAGTCATACCTCGGATTTTGTTTTTTAAATAGACAAGTGACAGAGATTCAAAATATATTTAGTTTAGCTTTAAACGGGCTCATTAAATTAAGATATATTGGTTAAGGTAGATAAACAGAGCTAATTTAAGGTAAATGATAAATCAGAATCAAATATTTAGCAAATTCGCGATAAAGCACAGTGGGCAGGGTGCTATGTGGGACTCCAGGGCTTTATATAAAATCCACTAGTCATAGGACAAATGATTTTAAAAATGTACTAGCCATGATTAAAAATTCACTAGCCCTACTTTACTTAAAGTTAGTACAATTTTACTAAATACTAGTAATAATCAAATAGGTTAGCAAAAAAGAGAGATAGAGCTTAAAAACACTAACAGTGGAGTGTGGAGGTTGAGGTGTGGGCAGGATATTCATAGTTACAAAATAGACGTATCTGCTAAATTTGACCCAAACAAAATCACTGGCCATCGGGCATGGCAATAGTAGTTATTCGCAATTTTATGGGAGAGCATACAAACAGTATGTTTACGTGTTGTTTTGTTTATGTAGGGCGCATTTACATTTATGTTATTGAACATTAAAGTCTTTTTCTATGTGGGATAAGACTAGGAATTCTATTATATCTAAATGTTACGTTTTATTTTTTTATAGAGAATCATGTTCCTAATGTGGCTGTATTGGTAGATAGTAAATATGAGTGTGAAAACTTAATGAAACCACCGAAACCAGGCGATGTTATTGGCTTCAAGTGTCCCCCTACCCCGCTTGCTAGTAGTATACAGATAGTGAAACACCCAGCATACGATGGGGAAAGACTCGCGATGTGCGAGGTTGAAGTATATGGAACTCCAGCAGCAAGTACGTATATATAAGTCTCGCTCTCTTCTCTCTCTCTCTCTCTCTCTCTCTCTCTCTCTCTCTCTCTCTCTCTCTCTCTCTCTCTCTCTCTCGCTCTCGCTCTCTCTCATGTTTGTATATGTATATGCAAGAAGACTTGTATAATTGTGCTAGGATATTGTAACCATTATAACATGTATTGTTTTTATGATGTTGATATTATTATTCATGTCTGTATAATTCATATACGACCCCCACCTACTTAGGCCAGAGTATAAAAAAAGGTATTTTTCTAGAATTTTTCATTCGCTCGTCAAAAAGTCTACAGATCGGATCTACGTTCACTCCAGAGATGGCCTGTTCCACAAGTGATGACGCAAGATATCGTCTAGAACTTGGAACTAACATCTATGTGGTGGCCAAGTTATGGAAAGGGGACACTGCTATTCAGATAAGGAAATTTGACAGTGACAAGGGGAAAACTTTCCCCTCCAAGCAAGGTATTGCCCTTAGTCTAAAGCAGTGGATCAAACTGTGCACCTGTAAAAGCCAAATTGACGAAACGATAACAGCATTAAACCAGGGTAAAGACAACAAATTGTTCCGTGAGCCAATGTTTATATGAGTGTGGACAAGAACATCCCTGGTGTGGACGTACGACAGTGGTGGTGGTGTGAAGAAACTAAATCTGTGAAACCATCGAGGAAAGGAATATTCCTTTCTCTACCACAATGGGAGAAACTGAAAGGCTGTTTCACAGTCATGTGTGACTTTGTACCAGAGCTCAACTCGATTGTGACCTGTGCCATGCAAGACGACCATCAAAACCAGATGGGATTTCTTCAGTGTAACTTCTGCAACCCGAACGAGTGTCATCAGTGGTAACAGACATTGTTGGCTATAAAAAGTGGTTTGTGGTATTAATGTCATTTGTTTTACGACTGTCCTAGAAAGCAGACATGTTTTATAATTCTAAAAAAATTTGTGTCTTGTTGCACTCCATCTGGAACGAAGGAAATGGCATATTGATATTCGAGCAGTGTTAGTAGCAGCAGCAGTAGCGACGAGTATGACGTCTTGGTTTGCACATGTTCAGAAAGACATACAATCAAAATATACTACCAAACAAGATGAGAAGAAGAAGAGTATTTGTTATACAGATCAAACGGACGCTACACGTCAAACTGGGGTTGGAACTGAAGATGGCGAACTCACAGATTAACCCACAGATCAGACGGATGTTGCCCGTGATGAAGACTGCTATTAAAGACGTTACTTGTTCTGTCATTGTCCCGAAATGAGACATTTCTATATGCATATGCAGACATTTGGATAGTGGCCCATACAGTTACAGTTAAAGGTCTACCACCACCACCACAGCAGCAGCATCCACCACCACTACCATAGCAGCAGCCACCACCACCACAGCAGCATCCCCTAAGATTGCTACATCCCTTCACTATGATCGTGTCGGGACCGTTTGAGTGACATTTGAACGAGGCATACCCGAGAACTAGAAAAAGGATCGTTATTTGGATCCCAGAGTCAGAAATCTCATCATGTTGGACAACGTGATGCATATCGCTAATAAAGACCCAAGGATCACCAACCTGTTCACAGAAGGAAGTCATCACAGAAACCTATCCGTCATCGCCATCAACCAGAACCTGTATCACAGCAATGACCCGACACAGAGAAGAAACAGCCATTATCTAGTGCTATTCAGCAACCCCATCGACAGGCAGCAAGTTTTGTTGTTAGCACGGCAAATGTATCCAGAAAAAATTCTTCGGCCTAATGGTTTAGAGACGGGGCCATCCGAATGGTATAAAAGTACGAGCGTAACGGCGGATGTCTCAGAAGACGTGCAACCACCGTGGAAAAACGATATCTACATGCAAATCATGTAAAGGGATTCATTTAAGAGAAAACTACCAGGCATACCTGCCTATGAAAGTGACGATGAAGAGGATGATGAGGTAGAACCCTATCTGAAGAAAGTCAAGAGGATGCAGTCTTGCGATACATGTGGTCTGGTCGTTAAAGACAGAACCAATGTGCAGCGACATCTGCGATTTAAAACATTGGAAAACGAAGGCATTCGTCTCATGGTTGAACGTGAATTCGACATCAATCATGACTATCTCCAAAGCAAGAGAAAACGCTACGAAGAAAAAAAACATGTCATCGAAAGAAACATGAAGACATTGCAATGGAAGTTATTTAAAGACAAGTACTCTCGCTTTCCGACCTATATGCATTACTTTGACAAAGGTCCCAACACCAATACAATTCTACAGTTTGTGAATTCACACAGAGATGTGAAACCATAGATTTGTTCTAAATTAAATCAGTATCATTCATGGATTTGGATGAACAAGACGATGAAGAAGAGAGACCAGCGATTGTACTTTAGAATTTTTTTTTTTTTTAAACCCCACAAACCATTGTGTTTGTTTTTTGCGTGTTTTACTCTATTACTAGATGATTGGATATTTCTACCGCTACTTTACAGTAGCAAGAACTGTGTGTACAAGACAGAACATACCTCTGCCTTTGATATACCAGACATAATATACTGGTTGGCTATAGCTTAATGGGCCACCAACGGGGATCGGTCCTAGATCGACCATTGTATTCACCCATTTGGTAATTAAAATGCCCTGTAAAAAGCCTTGTTCTCTAGGGAAAAGATAATAGGTTAGGTTGGAGCGTTGAGTTGCAGTCACACGTTCTTTCTTCAAAGCAATGGGCTGGGGATGTTTCAAACACACACACACACACACACACACACACACACACATTCCTTTCTTCTCTTAACAAACATTCCTTTCTTCTCCCTAACACATATGCCTTTCTTCTTAACATTCCTCCTTTCTTCGAGACAAATATGTCTTTCTTTCCCTATGACCAAAACAAAATACTAACAATAAATAGTTCAATTAATCTTTATTTTTCAAGAAAGGAAATGTTTCATTTACTCAATATATTTTATTTTATGGACATACGGTTAAGAACCACACACACACAGATACTGATTGAGAAAACCCGCTGTCGCCACTTCCTGGGCTACTCCTTTTGAATAGCAGCAATGGATCCTACACTTTCCCATAGGCAGGATAGTAAATACCAAGGCCGTTGTCCTGGTTGGATATAGTCTAACAAGCCCACCAACGGGAATCGATCCCAGACCAACCACACATCAAGGGAACACTGAGCTACATCATGTCATGTCATGTCATAGGGTTTAACGTGCACATTCAGAACAAGCTGTTGCAGGGAACGCCTGCCATGTGTGCAAGAGCTTGCGAAGCAAACTCTTTCGTCTAAGACAAAGTTGGGGGATGTAGGATGGACCGTCTGCACTGGCAGATACAAGGGATCACCAGCAGTCCGATCAGGATTGGTAGCAGGCGGGAGGGGGGGGGGGGGGCTATGGAATTTTGAATGGAACATTAATTATGCCAAAGAGAAAGGTGCGCATTTCAGTATGAAGGAATTTTGGCGCATTTTTGAATGGTCGGCCAAGAGAAGAAAGGATACTGAGCTAATATAGTTTTGGAATTTAGTAGATCGAGAGTAACTCGTTAATTAGACCTCATTGCTGCTGTGGTGCCTTCCGTTGTTGTTTGTCCTCCTTTTCCGTGTCACCAAGTACATTACCAGCAGCAATGTTTTTGGGGGGGTTGGGTAGGGTAGGCTGAGATTCTTTTGTTCAGCTATTCCCTGGGTGCAGTGCAAGTTTCTACTCGGAACTGGTATTCTTTTGTCAAGCTCCTTATTAGAGTACGTGCGGGGTCATTAACTGGGTGTGAATGCATTGTTATCATTACTCAATGCATCCTGTGTACTGATGCAATGCATGTTGTTTTGTATGCGATTCCTAACTTGTTGTTAAGGATGTGCCTATTGCCTTAATTTTCTAAACTGATGTAATGCTTCAACGTCCTTTCGGAGCCACACACCCTTCCCTCCCCCACCCCGACCTTGGATTATAATGAAATACAAGGTCGGGGGGAGGGGAGTTATTCCAGCCTAGCTATCTATTTTAAAGGGTGTTGTCCCTTATAATGTGAGTTTTTGTTTAAAAAAGCAGAATGCTCTAACATTTTATTGTTGCCAACGAACTTATCGTTATAGGTGTGCCCACGCTGCTGTATGTAAACAGTGATGGGCCCCGACAACTGTATGCATGAACACTCGTACACATGAACACTTTCGTACACACAGATTCGATGAGTGTACTTGATACACACTTTTATACATACACATTATTGTCAGTGGTTTGGGCCACTCGTGTTACTAATGTGACAGTAGTGTAAGGTTACCAATTCAGACAACGAAAAATAAACACTAGTTTGACAGACCAACTAATTTTACTTCATCTTTGATTCCCGTCCCCGAAAGCTGAATTATGCTAATATCAGTAGATAAGTAAAGGTTGAACCTTACTTGATATTTGTCTGGCTTGGTTCTTAAGCTGGGTTTCAGAGTCTGTGGTTCCTATCTGTGATCTAAATGACTCACCTTATGGCTATAAGAAAGTTCATTGGCAGTACATGGTGCAAGTGCATAATGTGCAGTATATATACATGTGAGTTTTCCATGTCCATGATTGAGAGGCACCATTGGGTTAACTGAAAAAAAGATGGAGATAGTTTTAATATATTCTTATCTGGTTAGACCGAGAGGTGGTGTTTCACTGATCTTTATTGGATAGTTGGGGGGATCCAAATTTGACCAATGAGGTGGCGCGACTATGGTTTTTCCTTTCCTAATTAGTAATCCTATTTTAACTCTGATTGGTTATTAGTCTGGTCCAATTAACGGGCCCTATTACGATCCGAGGTTGATATAAAAGCCACTGTCTTAATTAGATCATTTCGCATTCGCAACACTATTAGTTGAACAGATTTACCTAGATTTATCTTAGTGATTATTTTATCTATGTAGGTGTTAGAATGATTAGGTCTGATTGAATTTACGGTTGGTTTAATGTTATAGTGCCAGATGTTCTTGGTCTGGTACCAGCTAGTTTGCCATAGATTTGTGTAGTGTTTTCTAGCTTTTGACATGAGTGGTAGTTGTGTAGCTTCTAATTGAAAGGGAAGTTTTGGCTCCGTAATCCGCTACTTCATTGCCAATTATCCCTACGTGGGTTGGGACCCATTCGAACGTTACTGTTAAGTTAGTTGGTTCAGTACTCTAAGTTTATTATCGATAGCTGCTAGGATGTCTGGTCTTGTAGATTTATTGTTTTGAAGTGTTTGTATAGAGCTAAGACTGTCTGAGAATATAACACTTTTGGGGTATTGTTGGGTTATGGTCCAGTTGATAGCTTGATAGATGGCTGTTAGTTCTGCTGTGTAAACTGATAGGTTATCGGACAGCCTAGAGCATTCAACTAGTTTAGTGTGTCTAGATATCTTTTCTTCTGCTATTGCGAAGCCAACCTTACGGTTATCAGGTGTGTTTTTTAGCCGTCTGTATAGATATGGACGTGCCCTGGACAGGGTTATATACAGACGACTTTCGTTGTTTCAGCAAAAAATAAAAATGCACAATTGAAAAAAATCAAGTCTGATAGTGTTAATTACGAACATTGTATATGTATGTGTGTATATGTATTTCAATTAGTCAGAAAGCTAACATGGTTGTAGATCACAAAAGACACGTACATTTCGAATTAGCCTTTTTGTCTAATTAATTGCCAAATTGAAGTTAATTCGCATTTGACAATTGTTGTTATTTATATTTTCCAGATCGGAACTGGGCTCTTGGTACGAAAGCATATATTGGTGAAGCTCTTGGAAACAATAAAAGTAATACAGTATTGCATCCGTGGCAGCAGGTCGTTGATGGTGATATCTCCAGTCAATATAACTCAACAGAATGTTCTACCTACTATTCATCGAACCCTATCATTCTGATCATCGATTTGTATGACAGATACGTGCTTGTGGACAAGGTTGTGTACCTGGCAGCAAGTGGTTCTTACGGTAAGTATACTGCTGTAACTAACCATGGTTCCCATAAAATGTGTAACATACTGCTGATCGTTGCATAACCTTTTTTTTTTTTTTTTTAGTATTATTAATATTTGGGGGAACACTGCTACAGACGGATTGGAGCAACTGAAAATTGGTATATACTGTTTACGACTAAATGTTGTGCTGAATATTTTTATGGGATCACGTTGGTGTAATTCATAATTGGGCTTCATAGCTTACAATTTGTTATGGAACATGTTATCTGCATTTCTGTCCCGCCAACGGAAAAGGCAGTAAGCAACAATTGGCTATAATATCAGCGACAGATGAAACAGTTTATGATTGTTTCAGAACATGTCCGCTTCTTGTTTGTGATGATCTGTAGTGGTGGAATATGTTGATCTGTGGCTGCTTGGTGTGTTTTACAGATATTAATGGGAACCATGATTAACATATTAAAATTTCATTTCTTGATGGACTTAAAGGAACATTCCCGAGTTTGCTGCATTGTAGGATGTTTCTGACAAATAAAAGTATGTCTACGATTAAACTTACATATTAAATATATACTCTGTCAAAAAAGAAACGCATAGACAAAATATTAATGGAATTATATCTCTTTAATACAAAGTGTCATAATTTCGTTATTCATGAGTATGTGACAATGTTCTGACTATGGACTGACGGCAGTGGAGGCATTTTCGTCACCAAACAGCGTTGCACGAGGGTGCTGAAATCAGTACCCTTTGTGGCCACCAGCAGCAGAAATCACTGTACGACATCTCATTGGCATAGGTTGAATGAGTCTTTATGCAGTGCATGTGACAGTTGTGGAAGCGTCTGAGGCTCCGGGACATGCTGGCGTACATGTCTGTCCAGTTCTTCCCATAAATGTTCAATGGGGTTGAGATCTGGTGATCTTGATTGCCATGGCAGCACATTAATGTTCTCATTCAGTAGGAAACCAATTATTACACGTGTCGTATGCGGTCTGGCATTGTCCTGCTGATAAGGTTCTCTCTGTCAATCCAAAATAGGAAGCATGTGACGAGGAAGAATTTCATCCCGGTAGCGTACAACTGTCAGGTTGCCGTGTACAAACACAAGTTCACTTCTGCTGGTGTATGAGATGGCTCCCCACACCATGACAGTCCCTCCACCGGATCTGTCAACTTGGGCAACACAGTTGTTTGCCAACATGTTCATTGTGGCGACTTTTAAACACTACGTCCATCACGTTGCCGTTGAAGAAAACGTGACTCATTGCTGAACCATACTCGCCGCCAGTTTCTCAAGGTCTGCCCCTGTAAATGTCAATGTTGACGTTGCAGGACGGGACCAACATACGGCCTTCTAGCCAGTAAACTATCTTCTCGTATTCGGTTACGAATGTTTTGTGCAGATACCCTTCTCAAACCAGGTATGCGTCCAGCAGTGTTCGTTGTTGTGGCAGTTCGGTGATGCAAGTGCAGAACCCGGATGTAGTGATCTTGTGCTGCAGTTGTTATACGAGGTCTTCCACTTTTGGGCCGGTCTTCGACTCATTGAAACCGAGACGTGAAATGGTGCTCTGATGGACGTTCATGTGGTGTGCGACAATGCTTCGATTCGGCAGGCTTAGTCTTGGCATCTTGTAACTCGTCTACGTCGAAAATGGAAATGAGGCATCATTACGATCATTGCAGCTTTAAATACCCTACCCATCACTATCCCAATCTTTTCCCAGAGTTTCACGTGCATTCACCAAAATCTTACCTGCAATTGTCCCATAACATGCGTCAAATTTGTTTCAGGATGCATTTGGGCATGCTGTCACATTCCAGGAACATTAACAAATATGGTCATTCAGCAACATTGTACCCAAAAAAAACCTATATTGTGTAAAATCAAGCATTTGTCTTCTTTCCCCATCTCCTATGCGTTTCTATTGGTATATGTTATTGTTTAGAATATAAAAGTTTGTATACTCAATGTGTTTCTGGTCATTTTAATATTTCAAAGAAGCCCAAACTGGTTTTGCCTTCAAATAATTTCGTACGTACGAAATACAAATATTTTAGGAAATAAAATGAAATTTACCTAGTACAACTATTAGAACGATCAGAAACACGTTTAATATACAGCCAACTAATATTTTATGCAGGAAAAAATATTTGATATGTAACCGGGGGTAGAAGTTAGGACAACACTTCTTGTGGTTCTAAGGTTTTATTTCATCCGACATTCAGAGGAAACAACCTATAAAATATAATACAAACATTTCTTACAATCACACATTACCTTTCACACTTCCGCGCCCATGTATAATATAAACTTAATTAAGATAAAAAATATATCACTATGTCCGAAGATCAATATAAAATAATATTACAAATAAATAAATCTTACCGGACATCCACAATGTATGTTGGATTAGACACAAATGCATCAGTGTATGAACTATATATAATAATAAAGCACTTATTATTCTCTGCAGAATAATTAAATAAAATACTTCTGACTGTCTGCTTCTGACGAAAGCTGATTGTAAAATGTGACAGTTAGGAAAATATAGTTATAAAGGGCGTAGTCCAAACACGTGCAGTGCATGTCTCGGTGTCGAGTCATCAGTCTTGCGTGAACTGTCATTGTCGCACGTGAAATAACAACTACTAACAAACCCAACACAATAAAGAATGACCACTGCTAACACCAAAGATGAAATAGACAACACACCTTTCTTTAAACTATTTTATATTTAAAGATCGAGTCAATTAGTTATTAAAAATACTTAATATATTATAATTAATATTATATTCAGATCTTTGATAATTAATAATTTAACACCTGGTTACATATTCCCCTCCCCGAGGTAAATGTCTCCTGACATTTAGTCACGATTCAGCTGTACGTTTCATAAGACAGCTGCAAATAAAATACTGTTAATTACATCAAACATTGAAATATCACACACAATTCAGACATAAATACATTATAATACATATATATATATATAGCGATATACAAGTTTGTCTCTGCAATACTTCAAATGTCCGAACCTAAACAAATACAAAAACAATTATTTAGGTTAAATATATACAATTATCAAACATCACAGCTGATAATTTAGCTGAACACAACTGGCCTGTAAAGCAATGAGTTACCTCAAATCACAGGTGATATATTCAAATATCAGGTTTTGCAACTTGATTTACTCAGCATTACTTTCAGTTTAATGAATACTGAAATACTGGTCTCAGCTGAACCGAAATAGAAATATTACATAAACATTATTTATATACAACATCATAAAAATCACACAAAGATTTCATCAGTTGAGATGTGTTGGGAACACACCCACTGTCCATATCTATCAGGCGTATTATCGACAATCGTACCTTCCTACTTCAGAATTAATATTTTATAAAGTGTTAGTAAAACTTTCAAAGTTTTGTTTGTTTACTAGTAACACAATAATCACGTATGTATTTTTTTATAAAATATACTAAAGCAGACAATGAATGTTTTCACCACTTAATTTTACGTGTTAAAATCGACAAATTAAAAAAAAAAAATTAATTCGTTTGGAAAGGGTAAAATTAGAGGTGGTGGGTTAACAACATAAGTTAGAGCATATTGATTTAATAATCATCAGATGCCATAAAACCGTAAATAAAATGTGTTGAGTGCGTCGTTAAATAAAACATATCCTATCCTTCCTTCCATCTGTTGTTAAATGTTTAACATTTGGTAATTTTGACATATAATCTTAGAGAGGAATCGGGTGCATGTGCAGGGAGAGGGTATTGGAGGTCAAAATCCTTACTTGCCCAAGCTTAAAAAAAAATTGAAATATATTTTCTGGGGGAGCATGGCCCCATATAAACTTCGCTCAACACAGTCTATAACCCCAACCCCGCTGAAATCCCTGCATGCGCGCCTTGGAAACTCACTACATTCGTTTTTTTGTTTAGCAAGGAATTGTTTATATGTACCATCCCACAGACAGGATATCACATACCATGGTATTTTATATATATACCCGCCAATGGAGATCGATCCTAGACCGACCACGCATTTCCAAAACAAACCGCCTTATTAGGTCTAAGTAATGAATAAAAACAACATATAGTCTTGATAAATGTAACGTGTATGCCAACAGCTGGCCACTGTAAAAATTTCAAGGCAAATCTACCACCCACCGACCCTTGGGAAGGCGTTGTACCACACTATGAATATAAATATGTTTTGTAGATTTGAGACGACCCCTCAATCAAGACAGTTAAAATTTGTTCACAAATTGCGAAATCTCACGTGATCTCTTGTTGGGGAATTTCACACATTTCGGTAGTAACCCGTCAAAAGTGTCCCACTTTCAAAATACTGGCATTGTTTTTTACCTGGATAAGCCAGCGTAGTGAAACCAGTGATGAGTGCGGAGTCATATATAATGCACCAAACATAATGGGATTTTCTGTTCTATATGCTTAAATAATAAAAATATTCTAGGGAATGCTGCTTTTAAATAGTATCATTGCTTTTGTTGTCCAGTTTAGTTAGCATGCTTATTTGACATATTTGTTGTATAGCTATTTTCTGTTCTCTGTTTTTTAGTTCCTACTACGGTCGAGCATCCTGTTACTACACTTTATAATTCGGACACAAATGCTGGCAATGCAGTAGCATGCAAGAATAGCCATTGGAGGTGGAAAAAGGGAAACTATTATACAGCGTTCTGTTCGGGAGAGTCGCGTGTAGCCAATCACGTGATCCTAGAGAATGATCCTAGATTGAGAAAAATTGCAATATGTGAGGTGGAGGTCTATGGAGAGTTTAAATATTTGAAAACTCCTTCCATAGGTCACAAGCACATGCCTGATACGTGGCACAAATGAACCACACTTATATTGTATTCGAAATATGTTCTCCTTTCTCTTTAAATATAACGTAATATTTTTTTGTTTTTGAAGTTTTAAAAACTGTGCTACAAGTTGAATTAAAAATCTTTCTGAAAGCAAACTCTCTATGTGTTATGTTGTAAAC
>JAECMU010057522.1:1196-11634 GCA_016106625.1 Dracogyra subfuscus
ATTTTTAATCCAGATACCGACTCCAAACCCAAAGTGGGTGCTTCGCAAAGCTCAATGAGTAGGTGTAAACCACTTGCACTGACCAGTGATCCATAAATGGTTCAACATAGGCCATGGTTTGTGCTATCCTGCCTGCTAATCAGAAAGAGTAGCCCATGAAGTGGCGACAGTGGGTTTCCTTTCAAAATCTGTGTGGTTCTTAACCATTGTCTGATGCAATATAACCGTAAATAAAATGTGTTGAGTGTGTCGTTAAATAAAATATATGTCGATTAACAGCAAGGAATCTTTATTTGCACTTTCTACAGGCAGGATAACACAAACCATGGCCTTTGTTGAACCAGTTATGGATCACTGGTTGGTGCAAGTGGTGTACACCTACCCACTGAGCCTTGCGGAGCACTCACTAAGGTTTTGAAGTCTGTATCTGGAATAAAAATCCCATGCCTCGACTGGGATCCGAACCCAGTACCTACCAGCCTGTACACTGATGACCTAACCACGATGCCACCAAGGGGCCGGTTATAGGGTTATGAGAAAGTTGAATGTGTAGAATGCAATACAATGGCATTATCTGGCATCCATGTTTATCGCTGGAATTAATATGAATAATGCTATTATACTTCATTCCTCAGTCTCATTATCATCTATGGTATTTCAATTCAACTTATTTTCGTGCTTATATCCAATTAAGGTTCAAGCATGCTGTCCTGGGCACACACATCAGCTATCTGGGCTGTGTGTCCAGGACAGTGAATTATAGTTATTAGTTGTTAGTAGTTAGTTAGAGAGAAGAGGGTGTAGTCACATTACACCTACCCATCGAGTCATTAAAACTCGCTCTGGGAGGGAGCCAGTACCAGGCTGTGAACCCTGTACCTACCTGCCTTATGCCTGATGGCTTAATCACGATACCACTGAGGTGTAGTGTAAGTGTTGGGTACTTGGATCCAGGTTGAGTTTGACCCTCTGGTACTTTGGACTCGTGGAGGCCCTAAATGCTATAGTCCGGGAGCCCAGAGAGGTTTAATTAGCATTGCAAGTACAATAGGTCTGAGGCCTGAAATATGTAGGTGTGGGCTGTGGGACCCCCAAAGGGCCTTTCTTAAGTGTCATCTCCTGTACCAATCCGAGGGGCCACCCCTCAAAATTCCCCAAATTATAAGTTTAATTAGCATGATTGAGTACATCAATCAAACCTACACCAAAATGTTCTCTGTTGATGTACTAATTAAGATCCACCGTTCTTAAGTGTCATATCCTGTACTTAGTCCACTTAAGAACGTAGTTGAGTATATCAATGAAACTGATGCCAAAATATTCTTTAGGGTTCCCTGACTAAGGATCAGTGATTCTTATGTGTCAAACCCTGTACCGAATCCACTTAAGAATAGGTCAAAGGTCAAAATCCACCCAATTTCAGGTTTAATTAACATGATCAAATACCTCAATGAAACTATGTTAACATTTTCTCTGTTGATGTAATAATTAAGATCTACCTTTCTTAAGTGTCAACTTCAATACTTAGTCCTTTACTGAATTCACTGAAGGTCAAAGGTCACAATTTGTCCAATATCAGGTTTATTAGCATTCACGAGTACACCAAATCTTAATTAGTACATCAACAGAGAACATTTTGGTGTAGGTTTGATTGATGTACTCAACCATGCTAATTAAACTTAAAATTTGGGGTATTCTGAGGGGTGGCCCCTCGGATTGGTACAGGAGATCCTTTTCAGTTACTGAATAAAAGGGGTTTCCTCCATGACTATATCAGAATTATCAAATGTTGGTATCCAATACGACTATAGCTGTTGATTAAAGGGACATTCCTGAGTTTGCTGTAGTTTTTAAGATGTTATCGACAAACAGAGACATTTTAATTATTGTAATTACATATCAAATATATTTTTCTGCATAAAATATTATTGGCTGTATATTAATTGTGTTTCTGATCGTTCTAATATTTGTACTAGGTTAAATTTCATCTTATTTCCTAACATTGTTTTTTTGTACGTACAACATTATTTAAAGACAAAATCTAGTTTGGGCTTCTTACAAATATTAAGACGACCAGAAACACATTGAATATACTGATATTCTAAACAAGAAAGTATAATTAATATGTAAGTTTAATTGTAGGAATTTTTTATTAGACATAAACATCTTACAATGCAGAAAACTCAGGAATGTGCCTTTAATAAATCAATGTGCACTAGATGAGACAAAATAAACTGTATTTCTCACTCCCTCACTATCTCTTCTATATCTGTATTTGTCTGCCTTCATCTCTCACTGTCTACCTCTGTGTGTATCTCTCTCTTCTCTCTCACTCTCTATCTCTGACACCGACACCCCCCCACACACAGTGATACACACCCATACATCCACACACACACACACACACGTGTGAGCACACCCACACACACAATGGCACACTTTGTTTTCTCTTTCAATAAAAACTTAAATATTTTATATATGGTGAACAGTTATTGATGCATCTCTTTTTGAGTAGCTTACAAAAGAGCAAAATACCGGTAGTCTCTTACAAGCCTGAATGAACACCAAAAAGCTTCTAGTTGCCACTATTTAATAAAATGTTGGATACAATAACATGTTCCCCATATTAAATGGCTAAGACAAATAGTAGAAAGATATATGTGTTTAATTGACCGTCAGCACATATTAAAGCAGTGTCATGTTCATCATATGATCATTCAGATACAGATCAACATCACAGTGGCAAAATGACAGGGGTGATAGCAGGGTATTTAAACCCCATTCTACCCAGACTCCTTCGCTGAGGCTAAAACAATTTGCATTGTAATATTAGACTAGTACCACAGATGTCCAGGACAAATTCATACAAAAGGAAAGAAAGAAAGAAACGTTTTATTTAACAATGCACTCAACACATTTTATTTACAGTTATATGGCATCAGACATATGGTTAAGGACCACACAGATATTGAGAGAGGAAACCCGCTGTCGCCACTTCATGGGCTACTCTTTTCGATTAGCAGCAAGGGATCTTTTATATGCACCATCCCACAGACATGATAGCACATACCACGGCTTTTGATATACCAGTCGTGGTGCACTGGCTGTGACTAGAAATAGCCCAATGGGCCCACCGACGAGAATCGATCCCAGACCAACTGCGCATCGAGCGAACGCTGTACCAGAGCTACTTCACGCCCCTTCAGACAAAAGGATCTGCTGAGTTCATGCTCAAACAGCCCACACAGGTTCAGACCATGATACTCCACCAAAACAGATAGCATCATTGTCCCAAGTGTAAATCAACACTCACCGGCGTCAACCTATTTTCATCCCACAGACCGGATAAAACATACCACAGACTTTGTCCAGTTGTGGAGCAATGGTTGGGATGGGAAAAAAAACCAATTAGAGAATGAGTAAACCAAGGAGTTTAGTACAGTCCAAGGGCATTAATTTTAAATCATAGAACATCTCCTAGAATCTCGGCCCAATGTCTTGCAAATGACTTGCCAGACATTTTCCTTCTTCAATTGGTCTTTAAAATCGGACTGAGTTGGGACATACAACACCTGAACTTTTGAACATCATTGGTTAAGCTCTCATCTATGTTTTGCACGCTTTCCGTGTCTGTCAAACCAATCCAGTGCACTCCTTATTATATGTGTTGCAGAATGATGTGGCTACTTCTAATTGGCTGAATTGCCGGTGTTTGCAAGCACACACCTTGCAAGTTCAACACGGTTTTGAACTCTGGAAATTTGTATGCCAACATTTATGAGGAATAGATTCAGTCATATTCAGTTTACACGTCAGTGTATTAATTATATCCATTATGGTATTGGCAGAGAATAAACATGCATAGTAACCCATCTACTTTTGTCTAATCAGTTGTAGAAAACTGAAACTAATGGCCAAGTTCATTAATATTACTTCAAAAGAGTGTGGCTTCCTCTACTTGAAAGGAATCATGTAACGATTCTTGATTCATTAAATTACACATCATACTCATTGCCCAAAACATTACAATGTTGACCAGTTTTGATGCAAAATCATTACTGGTTATAAAAGTGTGGGTGGATAATTTTTGGCATGCTTCCATCAGAGAAATGTTTAAGTATGCTGTATGTCTTGAGCACAACCTCAGATTTCATCAGAGAGTTCTGATCAGGACGGGTTACAAAGGAGGTTAATCTTAAAAAAGAAATAAATAAAAGGCACAAGTGTAATTTCAGCACTCCATCTTGGATTCTTTGTCAGTTGATTGTTGTAGAATACTGAATAAAATCAGTTTTTAGGTTGTTTTAATATAGTCATTCTCATGAACCTGATTCATATGCTGGCTTTTTTCACAATATGAGATGCATTAGTGCTCTTTTTTTCTTTCTGCCACTTTCTAATTAATAACTAGTTTTAAGCTCTTTTTTTTATCTCAATCAGCATAGTTTTTTTTATCAATTTTAGGAAGAAGGAATGTTTTATTTAACTACGCACTCAACACATTTTATTTTTGACAGCAAGAGTGGAGCACAGACCTGTCAAGTAGTCCCATACCGAAGTGGAAATACTGCTGCTTCACCATTAATCTATTCATCATCCATTTTTATATTGTCCCCCCAAACTAATGTCTTTGTCTCTGTGTAAAATGTTTGTGGCACTTTTATGCTTCTCTCAAACAGTGGCGAATATCCTTGCGAATGTAAAAATTTGATATTCGCGGCAAATTCGCCAAAAATGATACGATTGGCCAGGAGAATTACTGAAACAAGTGAGGCCTTACAAATGGTTACGAATCCTTGCGAATTTCTTACGAAGCTTACGATTACTTAACAATCAATTTGCCGAATTTCTTGTGAATCCTTTGAGAATGTTAAGAATACTTACGAATGCCCTTGCGAATTTTGCGAATGCTTGCGAACGCCTTACGAATGAAATTAGTATTATTACTACACAACGCATACACGGCGAAACCCCTTGCCAATGTTTCGCTGTGTCACTTTTATTCGCCAGGCTATCTTGAATAGTCAAGATTGTTTTATTCGTCCTTCATCATGCGCAGGGCTGGCAGAAGGGGCGGTGGCGGCAGAGGCAGGGCCAGGGGCAAGTCTGATGACAAAGACTCTGCTTCCAATGGTGCGGCATCCAGTCATACCCCACGACGCAGTCGCAGCCAGGGGAATCTGGATTCCAGGGGTCTTCTGTCCCGGGCTCATCCGCCCAGGGGTCTTCCATCCAGAGGTCTTCCGTCCAGGGATCGTATGGCAGCGAGTGCTCCCAGAGTTGGCACCCTATGCCTGATCCTGAGGGTTGGTCAGGGCATACCTTTCCCAACGTGACGCCGTGGCAGTCCCAGGATGCCACCTGGATGTGGCAGTACCAGCAGCAGCAGCCATTTCATCCCCCTCAGCAGCAGCAGCAGCAGCAGCAGCAGCAGCAGCAGCAGCAGCAGTTTCAGGGCCCATCGGATCTGAACATCTCCAGCTCATCCTTGGGGTCGTTCTCCAACATCCTGTCTTTTCAGGCGAGCACACCGGACAACATTGGAGACAACTTCGGCCTGTCGCAGGTCTTACTCAACACACCTCATCCTGCTGTCAGCAACCCTCCAACACCGCGACAAGTAGATGACGAGAAAAGTGACAGTGAAATGTGAAATTATTATGATTTTATAGTGACAGTTTTAATCACAATCTGGATTCCAGACTGTTATTTGTTCTTAATTGAACTTTTACTTGTTTGTTTTGGAACTTAATTTGAACAAAATAAATAATGACTGTTATTTGTTCGTAATGGAACTTTTACTTGTTTGTTTTATTATAGAATTGTTAAAATACATAGTCCCTAAAAGAATTACAAATTAAAAACTTTACAACATTAAACATTAAGTCCCAACATATAATAAGCCACAAATTATATATATATTTTTTAAATACATTAAATTCCTAAAATATATTTCACTCCTAAAATGTCTCAGTCCCATAATACAGTAGGTGCCCAAAACAAATATATTATAATTCACTGAAAAGAACTCGAAGTGTTTAGTTTGTTGAAGACTTCTTACACCATGTCCTGCCATGGGACTGATCCTGCTGGGCTGTTGAAGTACAGCTTCAGATATTTCCTTTCTTGCTTGGCCTTGGTGGACTTTCTTGTTGGGCCTCTTGCTTGTTCCAGGTCATGCATGTTAGCATTACGCCGCCAATCGCCAGGGATGAGGTTGCCGTTGGCATCCTCCTGGTCTACCAGAGCTTGATGGTGGCCAGGATACCTGGTACGCATCATGTTGTGCAGTACGGTACCATGTATGTCTTGACGATGAGCTGCACTGTCTCAGTTCTCTGCTGCATGGTGGTGAGAAGGATTTGCCAGCGAAGAGCCATGATGCCAAATGCGTTCCCCACAACACATCGCCCACAGGATATGTGGTAATTGGCTATCTTCTTCTCGTAGGTCATATTCCTGTGTGAGTACGGCTTCATCATATATGACTTCAGGGCGAATGCGTCATCACTCAGCATGAAATATGGATGTGGTCTGTCATCATTTGGAAGATGCTCATCGTCAGGAAGGTTGATCTCTACACTCTGAAGGACTTCTGCCAGTTCCGAAGCGTTGTAGATCTGGGCATCAGACTGAGAACCAACGCCACCAACATCAACCCACAAGAAGCGGTAATTGGCATCCACCAATGCCAACAGCACGATGGAACAGAAACCCTTGTAGTTGAAGTACTCTGATCTGGAATGAGGGAGTTTCTTGATGGCAACGTGCTTGCCGTCAAGGGCACGACAAGCGTGGGGCACATTCCAGCATCTCTGGAACTCTTCAGCGATGGCTTTCCACTCATCTTTGGTCATAGGTGCCGGAACAGCTTCATCAAGGAACTCATCAATGCTGGCTTGGCACACCTCTGGCAACAACAGGCTGATGCTGTTGTCTCCGACACGGAAGCTGTACCCCAGGTCAACATATGAGATCCCAGTTGCCAAATGGCGCAGCGTCACCGGTAACTTCAGGCCAGGTTCTATGGCATCACAGTACGAGGTGTTTTGCTTGGTGATGCACCTGAGGCGGTCCAACAGCTCATCAAACAAGGCTGGCTCCAGTTTGGTGAAGTTCTTGAACCTGTCCGGGTCTCTCTGCCGAAGACTCTCCATCAGGTTGTAGTAGTGCGAGTACCGCAACCTCTCTCCGTATAACAGCCAGTCCCTCACCCAACATGACCTTTGTCTTGTTTGTCTGCTTCTTCTACGTTGGGTCTGATGCTGCTGCCTTTTTTCTTGTTCTTCTTGCTGCAGAGCAACAACAGAAACTTGTGTGACAACAGCATGGTGAGAAACCAGCAATGTCAGTGTTGCCATTTGCCTCGGCCATGCCTGAACTAGAAATGTGTATAGGACAAGGGAAGATGGGGTCTTTTATACCAATTTGGCTACCCAAGCGGCCTCAACTGCGGCAAATGTGCAGTATTCGAATTCAAATTTCCAGGAATTATCAAAGCATTTGCAAGACAATCTTAACAATTGCATGGCATTCTCAAGCATTTGCAAGTACTCGCAAGTGTTGGCAAGCCATTCGCAAGCATTCTCAATGCGTTCTCAAGAAAATGGCCCAAAAATCGTAACCGATTTGCTTTATTCGTAATGGATTCGCAACATTTAGGTTTGCATGCCAGGGTATAATCTAGACAATTTTTTAAGGGTCCCTTTTTGGTCAATTGGGAAAAAATTACGCTTCAAATACAAAATGTACAAAAAAAGGGGTTTTAAAAAATAATCAATACCAATACCAGGCCTCTCCGTGAGAGGAGACTAGCGATTCGTGCGCCCCTCATACTCGCCTAAAACTTACAACTGGTGAGTAGTTTATTGCTTGCCTCAATCGTTTTGCTATAGGCTATTGTTGAAAAGAGTCACCACAACCCATTAAAGAAATATCGTAAAAACAGCCGATCCTATCTTTAGCTTAGCAACACTGGGAATCCTAATTGGGAAACTGTTGGGTCATAGTTGGGAAAAGTTTGGTATTGGATTGGGAATTTACATTAGGGGAATGGGGCCTGTGACAGGCCCCAAAAGTATGGTAGATTATACCCTGCATGCGTATGGATGAATGCTAGCAAATCCTTACAAATGTCTTATGATCACTACAAATGCCTTGCCATCAATAAGAATGTCTTGCGATTGCTTACGAAAATGTTGCGAAAACAATAACAATATGCTTTCCTAGCGAATTTTAGGAGCATGTTCCTAATATTCGCAAAACCCCATGAACGACTGCGAATGCTTACAAACACCTATGAATGTCTGGCGATCACTTTGTGATCATTGCGAATTGGTGGCGAATTGCATTCATAAGCCCATTCGCCATATATTCGCCACTCTGTGAGAGAAGCATACGAAGAAGTAAAAAAAACACCCCAAAAACCCAATTCCTTTCAGTTATTCCCAATTCTGGATTTCATAAATTTCATAAAGACACTCTTCAATTCCATAACACTGTAAGAGAGGATAAGAGTGGGTTGTTAAATTCAACCTCCATTCAGTTGACTGTTTGCTGCCATTTTTAACATATTGTCGAAGAAAGAAGGAAATGGTTTATTTAACGACACACTCAACACATTTTATTTAGTTATTTGGCGTTGGACATATGGTTAAGGACCACACAGATATTAAGAGAACAAACTCGCTGTTGCCACTTCATGAGTTACTCTTTTTGATTAGCAGCAAGGGATCTTTTATGTACACCATCCCAGGTACCACTGAGGGGGATTGATCCTAGATAGATCGGACATCAAGCTTTATCACTGGGCTACATCCTACCCGGTCCAGAAAAGGATTTACTGTTATGTGCAGCAATAGTACGTGACACACCACCATCCCAAGTTGTTCGTACATGTGAGGTCCTGTAGGCATCTACGTATATGCAGGATATGGTCCAGACAAGAATACGTTAACAGACGGATGTAGGGACAGAAGGACAAGGCCATACCATAATATGACCCTTCATAGTGATGGATGGACAATGCCATACCATAATACATCCATTCATAGGGATGGACGGACAATGCCATACCATAATACATCCATTCATAGGGATGGACGGACAATGCCATACCATAATATGACCCTTCATACAGACAGATGGACAACGCTATACCATAATACGATCCATCATACTGATGGACGAACAATGCCATACCATAATACAACCCTTCATAGGGACGGATGGACAACACCATACCATAATACAACCTTTCATAGGGATGAGCAGACAATGCCATACCATAATACAACCCTTGAAAGATGGGTGTACAGATGGATGGACAACACCATACCATAATCTGTCCCTTCATAGGGACGAGCAGACAATGCCATACATAATACAACCCTTAATAGGGATGTACGGACAACGCCATACCATAATACAACCCTTCATAGGGATGGATGGACAATACCATACCATAATATGACCCTTCGTAGGGACAAGCAGACAATGCCATACCATAATACAACCCTTCAAAGATGGGTGGACAGATGGATGGACAACACCATACCATAATACGACCCTTCATAGGGATGGATGGACAACACCATACCATAATATGACCCTTCATAGGGACGAGCAGACAATGCCATACCATAATACAACCCTTAATGGGGATGGACGGACAACGCCATACCATAATACAACCATTCATAGGGATGGATGGACAACACCATACCATAATATGACCCTTCGTAGGGACGAGCAGACAATGCCATACCATAATACAACCCTTCAAAGATGGGTGGACAGATGGATGGACAACACCATACCATAATATGACCCTTCATAGGGATGGATGGACAACACCATACCATAATATGACCCTTCATAGGGACGAGCAGACAATGCCATACCATAATACATCCCTTAATGGGGATGGACGGACAACGCCATACCATAATTTAACCCTTCATAGGGATGGATGGACAACACCATACCATAATATGACCCTTCGTAGGGACGAGCAGACAATGCCATACCATAATACAACCCTTCAAAGATGGGCGGACAGATGGACGGACAACACCATACCATAATATGACCCTTCGTAGGGACGACAAGACAATACCATACCATAATAAACCCTTCATAGATGAGCAGACAGACGGACGGATAACGCCATACCATAATACGCCCATCATAGGGACGAACAGACAATGCCATACCATAATACAAAGCTTCATAAATGGGTTGACAGACGGACAGACAAGAGCCGTACTATAATACGATCCTTCATAGGGACAGACAGACAAAGCCATACAATACAACCCTTCACAGGGACGGATGCACAATGCCATAATACAACTGTTCATAGATGGGGGTACGGACAAGGCCATACCATAATACAACTGTTCATAGATGGGCAGATGGACAAGGTCATACCATAATA
>JAECMU010057555.1:3112-14934 GCA_016106625.1 Dracogyra subfuscus
TCCATCGATTCATCCATGCAAGAACCATCCTTCGATCTACTGGTTCACCCACTCACCAGTCCGTACATGCAATATTCACTCAAATCCATCGATTCATCAATGCAAGAACCACCCTTCGATCTACTCGTTCACCCACTCACCAGTCCGTACAAGCACTATTCACTCAAATCTATCGATTCATCCATGCAAGAACCATCCTTCGATCTACTCGTTCACCCACTCACCAGTCCGTAAATCCATTATTCACTCAAATCCAGCGATTCATCTAGTCGGCCATTCACTCCCCATCACAGACGTATGTCGATCCACCCATTCAACTCATCCATTCATTCATTCACCCATCCATCATTCCATCCAGTCACCCATTCAATCCATCTATCAAACAATCCATTACTTTACTCGTATTGACCTGTATTTCCCCTATATCCATGGTTCATTAAATGCATGTAGAAAAGTGCACATAAAAGATGCCTCGCTGCTAATAGAAAAGTATAGTTGATTTTGTATAAGAGTGTATGTCGGAATTGCCCAGTGTTTGACATTCAATAGCCAGTGATGACAATCAATCTGCTCTAGTGGTGTCGCTTTCTTTGGGCTACATTCTCGATGTTATAGAAGGTTGAGATGGTTTCTTCGTTTCGCTGTCTGACGCGCGCCACATTTTTGATGATTTTAGAATTTTGAAACTATCTCAATCCAAGGAGACGCCACATGATACGAGTGCTTCGTACGACAATAGACGATGGCGTAGCAACCGATGACGTCATACTTTTGTCTCGTTATAATCGGCTATTCTCGGGCTGTTCTCCTTCGTGGAACTTGTATCGTGTGGCGTTGTCTGCTGAATCGACAAGATGTGCGACAACTATGCACGCCTTTTGAGACGATTGAGAACATAACCATTCAGTCGTCTGCAACTGATAAAGTTAAACATATGGGTGAATGAACGAACTGGTATGTGGTTATACATTCAGATATAAATTTCACATAATTCGATGTGAAAACATCTTTATTTATATCTTTATAAATATACTATAAAGAAGGCAATTTCTTACCACTTTAAACTTGTTTTTGATTTTAACATAGTGCAGGATAAGAGAAATCTTCACACTTAGAAGTCAAATAGTAGACGTTAACAAGGTTCTGTTGTCGCAAATACCGGCATCGTTGGCGTCGTGGTTAGGCCATCGGTTTACAGGCTGGTAGGTACTGGGTTCGGATCCCAGTCGAGGCATGGGATTTTTCATCCAGATACCGACTCCAAATCCTGAGTGAGTGCTCCTCAAGGCTCATTTGATAGGTGTAAACCACTTGCACCGACCAGTGATCCATAACTGGTTCAACAAAAGCCATGGTTTGTGCTATCCTGCATCTGGGAAGCGCAAATAAAAGATCCCTTGCTCTTAATCGACATAAGAGTAGCCCATGAAGTGGCGACAGTGGGTTTCCTCTCAAAATCTGTGTGGTCCTTAACCAAATGTCTGACGCCATATAACCGTAAATAAAATACGTTGAGTGCGTCGTTAAATAAAACATTTCTTTCTTTCTTTCTGTCCGTTGTCGCAAACATCTTACAATGGCTGCAAGCTCAAGCCAGTCCCTTTAAGCGCTGGTGCACAGTGATACGAACGCCTGATATTTGGCACAAAGCAGCCTGTACATTCACTGATAGAAAAGCACATCAGAAAATTGTAGACAAAATGTTTGTATTAAACACAATGATGTAATGTGACATTGAAAGGCAGTAACATACATATGTGACCTGCCTCGGGAGCATCGTGGTTAGGCCATCGTTCAACAGGCGGGTAGGTACTGGGTTCGGATCCCAGTCGAGATATGCTATTTGTAATCCAGATACCGACTCTAAACCCTGGTGAGTGCTCCGCAAAGCTCAATGGGTAGGTGTAAACCACTGTGCGCCAGCGCCAGCGCTTAAAGGGACTGTTCTGAGTTTGCAAAGTTTGTAAGTTGTTTGCGACAACAGAGCCTTGTTCGCGACTATTACTAGTATTTTATACTAAATAGATTTTCTTGTTTAGAATACTAGTGTCCGTGTCCGTTTGGGCTACTACAAGTATTACAACAACAACAAACATCTTGTAAATACTGACACTGGTATTCTAAATAAAGAAAGAAAGAAAGAAATATTTTATTTAACGACGCACTCAACACATTTTATTTATGGTTATATGGCGTCAGACATATGGTTAAAGGACCACACAGATATTGAGAGAGGAATCCCGCTGTCGCCACTTCATGGGCTACTCTTTCCGATTAGCAGCAAGGGATCTTTTATATGCACCATCCCATAGACAGGATAGCACATACCACGGCCTTTGATATACCAGTCGTGGTGCACTGGCTGTGACGAGAAATATCCCAATGGGCCCCTTGATATTCTAAATAAGAAAATATATTTAATTTTTATGCTACGTCATTGAAAAAGGATCTATTGGTCGGAAACATTTTACAATGGGTGTAAACTGGGGACTGTCCCTTTAACGCAAAACAACTATAGCTTATTGGCAGTAATGTGACAGTGCGTATACATTGTACTATTATCTATACTCAATATATTAATATACTTTTATTTAGTGTAGTATGTGTGTACATCTACGCATTTGAAACCAATAGGCAGTACGTTAATAAAACATTAAACTGTCATATTTTGCAAATCAAATGTATTCTTTAAATCTCTTACTTGACTGTTTTGTTGTTGTTTTGTTTCGTTGATTTTTTAAAAATTAGATTAAATGTGATGATCATCTTTTTATATGGATGAGTCACTTGCATGGGTCCCTTAATACATTGATGTCCCTCTTATCAGATAATATCAACTTTATTGACAACACGAATGGATTTGGTGTATGTAACACAAAGGACAATTGCGTACTTTGTCCAGTTATCACCGCTGTTATTGCAAGCGAAAGGAGATAACATTTTCCATAAAGCAATATTTATATGATATGCTGGCAAATAATCATAATTTCATACTAATTGTTAACCGTTTTCAGTGGATATAATAAATATAATGCATCGTGTATAAAAGTTTAATATACATTTTCTCGTCAAATTCCGCGGATTTCCGTGATTAAAAAAAAAAAAAAACATTTGTCACGACCAATACCATTCAGTTCAACTGCATCCATTGCAATTACCATCACACCAATTCATTTCACTTGGTTTGCATACAGTGCAATTACGTTTACATAAATTCAGTTAACTTCATTTGCATCCATTGCAATTACGATTACATTAATTAACTTCAGTTCAGTAGCATCCAATGCAATTATGATCACAGCACATCAGTTCAGTTATGTTCAATATATATTAAATCCATGTATTTCACACGTTGTTCGTTCATTACAGAAACTATTTATTTCACACGTTATTCATGTATCACAGAAATCCATGTATTCCACGTTGTTCGTGTAGTACAGAAATCCACGTATTTCACACGTTGTTCGTGTATTACAGAAATCCGTGTATTTCACACGTTGTTCGTGTTTTAGAGAAATCCGTGTATTTCACACATTGTTCGTGTATTAGAGAAATCTACGTATTTCACACGTTGTTCGTGTATTACGGAAATCCATGTATTTCACACGTTATTCAGATAGACTTGAGAACACTTCATAAGCAGCACATCAGTTAGCAAGATTCATGTGGACATACTTCATGTTACTTCATAAGCAGCACATCAGTTAGCAAGATTCATGTGGACATACTTCATGTTACTTCATAAGCAGCACATCAGTTAGCAAGATTCATGTGGACATACTTCATGTTACTTAAAGGCGCACACACTACTTTCAGTCCGTGAAAATGGACTCTATAAATTTAGTCAATCTACAAAGCTGCAACACCATTGGATAGAGTTTTAACAGAGCGAAGCTAAAGTCTGTGATGTTTAAACGGGGGAAAACGGTCTTAAAATAACTAAAGCTTGTCTCAATAACAATTACTTCTTAGATGAACGTTCGTTTTTATTAAAAACAATGTATGTGTGGGTATTATCAAAACCAGGATGACGTCATCCCTGTTACTCCGCACGTCTGTGTTTGTCTGACCCCCCTCTCTCTCTCTCATTCTCTCTCCACACCTTTCTCCCCCCCCCTCTCTTCTCTCTCTCTCACACACACACACACACACACACACACACACACACACACACACGCACGCACATGCATATGTATGCACATATTGTTTAATAAGTTCTTCATATAAGAGTGTATAGTTTTAGTTATTTATTGTTTATGTATATACAATAATACCATGTCATGTACAGCAATGATTCAAGGCCCCAACCTTGTCCTCGCTTATGTTTCTGGGGAGCGGGCAGCATAGCCCAGTGGTACAGTGCCCGCCTGATGCGCGGTTGGTCTAGAATCGATCCCCGTCAGCTAAAAACTGGGGGGTTTTCTCGACATAACCATATGTCCGACGCCGATATAACCGTAATTATAATGTGTGGAGTGCATCGTTAAAAAAAAAAAAAAAAAAAAAAAAAAAAAAAAAAAAACCTTGATGGCCAGAATCACTTAAGGTGTAACAAAATGAATGTTATAAATAATAAAATGTAACTATTTCTAATTTAAATGGTCAAAAATATCTTTAATAATGAACAAACACGTCGTAGTGTTTAAAAACAAGGTCTGTCATTTTAAGGTTTTTAAACATGATCTCCTGTTTTCAGTACAATTTCTACCAGTTCAGTTCAATTCAGTTCAGTGTATAGTTCAATGCAATCCACTTTGAAGTTCAATTCAATTTAATTCAAAATATGATTAGATTCAGTTCAGATTTGTTCAATATTATCATGGTAATTCAGTTCAGATTTGTTCAATATTATCATGGTAATTCAGTTCAAATTTGTTCAATATTATCATGGTAATTCAGTTCAAGTTTGTACAATATTATAATGGTATTTCAGTTCAGATTTGTTCAATATTATCATGGTATTTCAGTTCAAATTTGTTCAATATTATCATGGTATTTCAGTTCAAATTTGTTCAATATTATCATGGTAATTCAGTTCAAGTTTGTACAATATTATAATGGTATTTCAGTTCAAATTTGTTCAATATTATCATGGTAATTCAGTTCAAATTTGTTCAATATTATCATGGTAATTCAGTTCACGTTTGTTCAATATTATCATGGTAATTCAGTTCACGTTTGTTCAATATTATCATGGTATTTCAGTTCACATTTGTTCAATATTATTATGGTATTTCAGTTCACATTTGTTCAATATTATCATGGTAATTCAGTTCAGATTTGTTAAATATTATCATGGTAATTCAGTTCACATTTGTTCAATATTATCATGGTAAATTAATTTCAGTTCAGGTAATTCACGTTTTTCAGTTCAGTGTACATGTATATGTCAGCTCTGATTGGATGCAAACTGTTAAGAAAGTTATAATGTATTGTTTTAAAGAAAGTTTTATAACTGACGACATTAGCTCGAGCGCCATCAACCTAGCGTGCATAGGGATACAGACTTCAACAACTTCAGAAATTGTTATAATATAACTATGACAGCTTTCATTTTGCAGATTCCTCTTTACCTCTTAGACAAATCTTCCTACAAGTTGCCTAAGAGTTCCCCAAATCCTCAACACGTTTACAGAGGTCAGCAACCTTCCTCCTTGTGTTTTGATTCTCAGAGTTCTTTAGCTCGCTGCTGATTGTCCTATATGCCTTGCGATGTTTGTAATGTTCTCTACTAAACTTGTCGGATTCACGACCCATTTCATCAACATGTTCCACAGCTTTCGTGATAAAAAATAGACACTCATCAATGAAGTCATCTCTTTGAATCTCTGTTAGTCCTCTGTTCCTGCTCTTTTTCAAACAGAGGAGAGCAACCTCTTCACAAGCGAATACCTTTTTATTTGGTGATGGCAGATTTTCTGAACATTGAATAATGTTTTTGAAAGTTTCCTCAGCCTTGACATCCTCATTTATCAACAAATACATGAAGCCCAAATCTGACATTGCTGACATGTTACAGCCGTCACTGATGTCTATCGACGTTTGAAAATGTTCGATTGAAGATTGTACAAATGGACTATCTTTGGACAACTTCGAATGATGTCCCTTTCCCCAGCGTATAGCTTTTTCCTTTAGTGTCTTAGCAAGGTAGTGATGTGATTTCGTACTTGGTTGAAGCTGAACTGCTTTTGTCAAAAGGTCCTCGGCCCGATCACGGTTTCTGGATACTTGGGATTTATGAAAAACACAAACGTAATGGACGCCGCACTCCTCGAGAACAAATGCATTGTTTGGACCCAGTTCTAGTGCATGCTCGTAGCATTCTGTGGGAGGGATTCTATTTATTTGTCTTCTGATGTTTTCAACTATAGCAGTGTTAAATGGATGCTTACCATTATCAACCAAGTTATTCAGTGATCCCATTTCAGCCCATGCTTTAGCTTTAAGAGGCTCTTCGGCATCTTCAGTAATTTCTTGCAGCAGCTCACTGCACCGAACCACACTGGTAACTACGTCAGGTGTCTGATTCATTAAATTACAGTTAGCTGAAACAGACCGTCTCAGGGTTATAGCTTCACCAAACTTCCACAGATATTCAGCAGGATATCTTTCGTTGACATTTCTGTAAAGCTTGAGCGCTCTGGAATAACAGTGGGGTGATATTCGCGCCAAGCAGAAGGCAATTTCAGCTTCCGCTACAACATGCATTCTCTCAAAAGCTGGATCGTTTTCCTTAATTTCCTCCAATCGTTTCATATGCACCTCTGCTTTGAATACGTCAGTCTTGTGTGCATAACGAACTCGATTTGCAAGAGCTATGACATTCATCCCATCTCGCTCGATGACGTCATTGTTTTTCTCAACCGCTCCGTTGTAATTTTCTTCCAGAAACAACAGGTACGACACAAAGTTATCAGTTCTGTTTTCTTCCATCTGGCTCATGCTCTCTGCGCGCTGTTCTAACAATAACCGATCAAGTACTGATTTTCGTTTGTTCTTGGAGAAGTCCCTGGAGTTCATTCAGTTGGAAGGAATGAGGGAAATGTTCCAGTCTGTTCTCCATATCTTAGTGTCAAGGAGTTTATCTTCCTTATACAATAATCTGCAAATAAGGAAAGCAAATATATGCGAGCGTGCATGCATGCGTGCGTGCGTGAGTACGTACTTACGTACGTGTGTGTGTGTGTGTGTGTGTGTGTGTGTGTGTATGTATGTGTGTGTAGTTATTTTGTTACATGGTAAATATATATAACACACTGCTATCATAAATTGTTAAATAGTCATGGACTTTTTATATACAGGGCAGTACATACCACGACATTTGGTGTACCAACTGTGGGGCACTGGTTGAGACTGGCCCCGTCAGCTAACCACTGTGTTTTTTTTTCTCGACATAACCATATGTCCGACGCCGATATAACCGTAATTGTAATGTGTTGAGTGCGTCGTTAAACAAAAACAACAAAAATAAAAAATAAACAAAATTGATTGAGACTGGAAAAAAAGAGACCACTGAGAACAGTCGATCCTGCGATCCATCGCTCTATCATTATGCTACATTTCTCTCTTCTAGAAATGGAAGTGTAATATTTATAAGCTCGTGCCAACTGAAAATTATTTTACGAGGAATATAAACATGATACGAAATGGTAGCGATTTTAATATCCTATTTATTACCCATAATCGATCAGAATTTATATTTGTTTGTTTGACGTTCCTGTAAAGGTGTCGTGCTCCAATCGATGACGTCACGTGGTGTTACTCCCATTTGACGTTCTAGTGTGACGTATCTTTCTGTACCAAGATATTTTTAACCATATGGGTAATAAATGAGTTTTACTTAACACTATGAGTGTATGACGCCCAAGTAAAATGATAGTCCATCTATTCGGAAGGAAGAAAAGAAGGAAGGAAGAAAGGAAAGAAAGAAAGAAAAGAAAAATGTTTTATTTAACGACGCACTCAGCACATTTTATTTACGGTTATATGGCGTCAGACATATGGTTAAGGACCACACAGAGATTGAGAGAGGAAACCCGCTGTCGCCACTTCATGGGCTACTCTTTCCGATTAGCAGCAACGGATCTTTTATATGCACCATCCCACATACAGGATAGCACATACCACGGCCTTTGATATACCAGTCGTGGTGCACTGGCTGTGACGAGAAATAGCCCAATGGGCCCACCGACGGGGATCGATCCCAGACCGACCGCGCATCGAGCGAACGCTGTACCACTGAGCTACGTCCCGCCCCAGGAAGAAAGGATTACTTAAATGCATATTGACACTGATCACAGACTTATTTAAATAGACTAACAAAGTATTACCTAAAATATATCATTTTGATTTGTCCCTAAATGTAATTTACTCAACCATTTACATAGCCACCATACTCCATTTATTATTGATATTGCATAAAAATAATTTAATTATAGCAATGGTCTATAATTCAAAAACTAATATTGTCGACAGAGTTGTCATGGATTTCATTACATCATGGTTCAGTTAAGGTGATGCGATAGCTAGATTTGGTTTCCAAAATTAATGTAATTTGTATTTATTATCCATTTTAGAGAAATAAGGTTCTTAAATCTATGCCAGTATTCCTTCAATATAATTACAAACTTTCCGAATTTATACGATTTACTGTATTCTGACTGGCTGACGTCACTAAAACACCAAGCGTTATCCTTCCATAAACCTCATAAAAATACGTTATCACGGAATACCGTGCGCCAGATGATTCTATACCATTTGTGACTTTTATACATCGATAAATTCCTTAAAAAATGAGAAACAATTCTTATGTAAGGACGCATTCAACTCATTTCAATTACGGTTATATGACGTCGGACATATTATGTATAAGGACTACAAAGTTAATTAGCAACCGCCATACAATGGGATACTCATGTCGGTTAGGTCAGGTCAGGTCAGGTCATAGGTTTTAACGTGCACACTCAGAGCACGGTATTACAGCACATACCTGACTTACATCGGCTCTTTTGTCTAGGACAGGAAAGGGGTTGGGGTGTGTGGGAGAAGGAACCGCCCGCGCGTGACCAATGAAAAAATCACAAGCGGTCTGACCAGGACCGTTAGCGGGCGTGGGTGTTTGTGGTGCTATTGAATTTTGAATATCTCGTAGGATTGAGTCCAAATATATAAAGATTGCGCAGTTTTCCTGAGGTAATTTGGTGCATTATTTGGAACGGTTCATCGAACGTAAACTTAAGGGACTTATTTGAGTGATTGTGACTTAGTTGGCCGAATTATAGCTCAGTGTGGAACCTTGCCTAATGAGAGCCATCGTGCTTGGTATCCCATAGTTGCCCCCTAATCCTAGCCTTGATCGATTGGGTGATCGGTTGTTCCCATTCTGCCCTTATAGGGCATGGCCGGTGGTCTGACAATTCCTTGGAGCCTTTTTTTATTACAGAATAGACCAGTCTCGGTGGCGTTGTGGTTAGGCCATCAGTCTACAGGTTGGCAGGTACTGGGTTCGGATCCCAGTCGAGGCACGGGATTTTTAATCCAGATACCGACTCCAAACACTGAATGAGTGTTTCGCAAGGCTCAGTGGGTAGGTGTAAACCACTTGCACCGACCAGTGATCCATAACTGGTTCAACAAAGGCTATGGTTTGTGCTATCCTGCCTGCGGGAAGCGCAAATAAAAGATCCCTTGCTGCCTGTCGTAAAAGAGTATCATATGTGGAGACAGCGGTTTTCCTCTAAAACACAGTGTCAGAATTCCAATATGTCTGACGTTCAATATCCGATGATAAGATAAAAATTCAGTGTGCTCTAGTGGCGTCATTAAATAAAACAAATTTTACTTTTGAAACAGCCGATTTAGATTCTGAAGTACGTACCTTTCTGTTTCGCATGAAACACATTTTCAGTTAAAGTTACGAAACCAGGTTGAGCTTAAACGTATTGGATTTGTCAATATTCATAATTTAAGCAGAAAGATGTAAGCGGTTAACAATAACGCATAGGCGTACGGGCTACCATTTTTGTAAGAAAGGAAGAAAGAAATGTTTTATTTAACGACGTATTCAACACATTTTAGTTACGGTTATATGGCGTCAGATATATGGTTAAAGACCACACAGATTTTTAGAGGAAACCCGCTGTCGCCACTTCGTGGGCTACTCTTATGTCGATTAACTGCAAGGGATATTTTATTTGCGCTTCCCACAGGCAGGATAGCAGTTATGGATCACTGGTCGGTGCAAGTGGTTTACACCTACCCATTGAGCCTTGCGGATCACTCTCTCAAGGTTTGGAGTCGATATCTGGATTAAAAATCCAATGCCTCTACTGGGATCCGAACCCAGTACCTACCAGCCTGTAGACCGATGGCTTAACCACGACGCCACCGAGGCCGGTTTAAGCAGAAAGATGTAAGCGGTTAACGATAACGCATTGACGTACGGGCTACCATTTTTGCAGGAGGGCAGGCTGGGTTTTGCCCGAATTAAATTAACGTTATTTTTTTTTTAATTGAATTTCATTACTCCTAAATAGCTACATAGGGTAAAACAAATCACTACGTTTTTTTCCATGAATTACAACTAATTAGGCGGGTAAAATGATGGAAACACGTGATAAAAAAGTCTTCAGATTTGCACATTTATCTATCGTTTTGTGGCCGAATTTAAAGATTTGTTCCATCACCAGGGGGACAGTTGCCTCCCCCTGCCTCCACCCCGGCCTGTACACTTATGATGAAAAACAAAGCTGTAATAGTCGAACATATTTTAGATTGCCTAAAAACTCGAGTGGATTTAAATTACGGTTTTAAAATAAGAATATAGGCCCAATAATAACCACTAATCCTTTGTCCTGGACAGGCAGTCCAGGTAGCTGTGCTGAGTGCTCAGGACAGCGTGCTTGAACCTTAATTGGATAGAAGCATAAAAATAGCCTCATAAATGAATGAATAAATGAATATTCAATTTAATATTTAAATTGTTTAAAATTCATCATACGCATTTGTTGGATGGAAAATAAATATAATTGGACTTATCTAAGTTTATCAGTATGTTCCTCGAATCAGTGGATTGAATTTGAGTTTGCTGCAATTTTTAAGATATTCTCGACATATTTTTAACGACCGTAATTACATATCAAATAGATTTTTCACCATAAAATGTTAATAGCTGTATATTAAACGCGTTTCTTGTCGTTCTAATATTGGTACTATGTTACATTTTATTTTATTTCCTAAAAAAACAAAACTTATTTGAAGACAAAATCCAGTTTGGGCTTTTTATAAATACTAAAACAGGACATAAATTGAATATACTGACATTGCTATTGTAAACAATTTTTATTTTTATTTTAATAGGTAATTTTAATCGTAGAAATATTTTATTAATCGGAAACATCTTACAATGCAGCAGACTAGGGAATGTCCCTTTAATGTAAAATAAGAACGTAGGCCTAATAATAACTACCTTAATATATACGTAGAAACAGAGGGCTCCGACTGTGGTTCCAGTCTTCGTGGCGAGTAAGTATTCGTATATAGCTATGTCGTTAACGACTTCCTGCAAACTTTTTGCCGATCAGTTGGTGGTTAATTATATGTCATGACGTGTGAAATATTCTACGAAATCGTAGATAACACAGTTATACCATCTCTGCGTTCAGCGTAAGCGAGCAACGCTAAAGTTCGCGAACTACTAGTATTAAAGGTTCAAGAACGCTGTCCTGATCACACACCTCAGCTATCTGGGATGTGTTTCCAGAACAGTGGTTTAGTGAGAGAGAGAGAGAGAGAGAGAGAGAGAGAGAGAGAGAGAGAGAGAG
>JAECMU010057563.1:0-17163 GCA_016106625.1 Dracogyra subfuscus
GCACAATCCTATAGACAGAATAGCACATACCACGGCCTTTGGTGTACCAGTCGTGGTGCACTGGCTGGAGCGAGAAATAGCCCAATGGGCCCACTAACGGGGATCGATCCCAAAGCGACCGTGCATCAAGCGAGCGCTGTAGCACTGGGCTACGCCTCGCCAGGAAATACAATATGAATGCGATAATTATTTTACCGTTGAGACAAAAGTTTGTTTGTTTCATTTAACGACACCATTGGAGCATATTAATTAATTAATCATTGGCCAGTGGATGTCAAACATTTGGTAATGCTGACTCGTAGTCATTAGAGGAAATCCGCTACGTTCTTCCTAATGCAGCAAGGGAATTTTTTTATGCACCATCCCACAGACAGGATAGCACATACCACGGCCTTTGATAAACCAGTTGATCTCAAACCAACCGTGCATCAAGCGAGCGCTTTACCCCTGGGCTACGCCCCGTCCCGCCGTTCAGGTAAAAGACCTATGGCTACAATTTTTGGTTTGGTTTGTGCGCAGTTTTCAGATATTTTTTTCAAGAACAAGTTAACCGTTAAGCAGCAAGCTGTATCCTAATCATTTATTACTTCAGTTGCCGAATCCTAACTGCAGATTCAGCTGACCACTGGGGTTTTTTCTCGACATAACCATATGTCCGACGCCGATATAACCGTAATTAAAATGTGTTGAGTGCGTTGTTAAACAAACCAAAAAAATAAATAATAATAACTGCAGATGTATATGTCGCGCCGTACGCGTGCGGTTAGAATACGGGGATTGAAATCATTATTTCTAAAATAATTGCTCGCATCATTTGCGTCGTTCTCGTCTGGTTAGGGGCCCACCCTCCCTAAATTTTGCGATAGTTATAATTTTGTTATATATTAAAAAAACAAATCTCCCTCCAAACCTCCCCGAAAGTTCCAGTGTCATTCCACTTCATGTCACTAACACCTCACCTGCACCCCAAATGGATTTCCTGGACTATCACAACTGATCACAATTGGTGTATTAACTTGCTGCAAGTACAACTGGCATAACACGACTTAAGGCGACGTCACACGATATAAGTGGCTCGTACGCGAACAGTCACGAAAATAACCGATTACAAAACAATTGCATCGGTTGTTAAGCAATCGGCTGTTGTATACTGAAATTGTAAATTGTTCATAAACTGTATTTTACGTTACGCCTCTACTAGCATGGGCGTTCAGAGGAATGTTTTCTGGGAGGGGTAAGAAAAGTTAGCATGTAATAAAGTATAGGTAAGTTCGGGCTCGGCTGAAGTTATCAAGGACGCCGAGCGGCTAGCTTTCTAGTTTGGTTCGGGGCATGCTCCCCCCCCCCCCTACCCCACCCCACCTACGACCCCACCCCCGATATTTGATGCATTCAACGAGGGACGAGACGTAGCCCAGTGGTAAAGCGCTCGTTTGATGCGCTGTCGATGTGGGATCGATTCCTGTCGGTGGGCCATTGGGCTATTTTTCGTTCCAGCCAGTGCACCACGACTGGTATTTTAAAGGCCGTGATATGTGATATCCTGTCTGTGGGGTGGTGCAATTAAAAGATCCATTGCTACTAATGGAAAAATCTAGTAGATTTCCTCTCTAAGACATACTGTCAAAATTACCAAATGTTTGACATCCAATAGCCGATGATTAATAAATTAATGTGTTCTAGTGGTGTTGTTAAACAAAATAAACTTCTTCTTCTACAAGTAAAATTCATCATGGCAAATTCTCATAAACACCAATATTTTCGTTTTCTTTATACATTTGTACGCCTTAAATACCTTGCATACAATACAAAGCTAACATATAGTTTGACGAATATACGTCCACAAATAGCATGCTTAAATTCAAGTTGGAGGTGGGATGGGTGATGGGCGGCAATGTATTGACACTGATGTTAAAAACAAGACAAAGTTTTGTTTTGATTAACGACACCACTAGAGCATATTGATATATTAATCAGTGATTATTGGATATTAAACATTTGGTAATTCTGACTCATAGTCAACAGAGGAAACACGCTACATTTTCTTAATGCAGCAAGGGATCTTTTACAATATGCACTTTCTTACAGACAGGAAAGGACATACCACGGTCTGTGACCAGTTGTGATGCACTCGTTGGAACGGAAAAAAAAATCAATAGAACGGATCCAGTGAGGACCTCAAGCGAGCGCTCAACCGACTGAGCTAAATCCATCCCCTAGAAAATAAGACAAAGAACTTCACTACAAGAAAAAGAGTTCCGCCATGAATTAGCTGTATTATCGTCCACTAAGCTCACAGAAGTCAACTTTCCGGAACAGTCATCAGATGTGCAGTCATTATTAAATCTTCTTACTCCGCTTGTTTTATATACCTCGATTAACGATTTGTCATCACTGTTATTTACGCTATCGTGAGTTCAGTATATAGCTGTACCATGTGAGATATAGTCAACTGAGATGTGTGTGTGTAAACACTATATTGTTGATGACTATTTATCTGCATCATGACAATTGCTTTCGCTGTCATGAGTTCGGAGTAGATTATTATTTACGCTGTCGTAAGTTCAGTATATAAGTGTACCATCTGAGATATAGTCAACTGAGATGTGTAATTTTTATATTGCTGATGACCCATTCATCAGCTTCATGGCAATTGCTTATGCCATTATGAGTTCGGAGTTGATTATTATTTACGCTATCGTAAGTTCAGTATACAAATGTGTATTTGTACCAAATCCAGAACAAAACCCCACTTGGTAAACTCCCACTTGGTAATACCCCACTTGGTAATACCCCACTTGCCAAAAAGCCCACTTATTAATGAGAATTCTGGACAAAACCCCACTCTGAAATATTTATAAGTGCACTTCAAAGGAATGTTTTTTATAAAAAGTTTGGATGCGTTTATTTCTAAAGAAGCTTCTAATGACGCATTGCAAAGATATGTTCAGTAGTAGATAGCTTCCTTTCTTAATTGCTGGTTACATCACAATTGATCTGTATATAAAATCAGTTGTATGCGATCCGTATACTTCTTGGAGAATCGGGGTGGGACGCCGTGGTAGGGTGCGGGTTTTGAGCGTGTAGGGCGTAGGCGGCTTTGGCCATAGGAATGCCTGGTAGGAGCCCTCCCCCCCCCCCCCCCGGCGCACTTGCCCCACGGAAATTCGGACCAGCGTAGCTTTGGGCCACCTGGGTGTTGGAGCGCGCTGCTGGATTGGCCGCAAGGCCTCCCCCCTTCGTGGGACTTTCCTCTAGGGCCGTTTTATATAAGTATTAGTATAAAGTAATAGGTAAATATTTGAATTGTTTTGATGGTCTGGTCAAAATTTATATTATACACCTACTAAATTTATGTTTAAGATAATAGCACTAAAGTAAATTGAGATTAGGTGTTCTCTTCTTTTTTTTTATTAGACCCACCCCATTTGGATCATTATAAGTTCGTCAAAATTCTAAATTTCCCTATACACTATTCCCCCCCCCCCTTCCCCTCCCGCCCCGAAACCGCTCCCTGGCGAAGCCAGAGGTCGGATCCGGGGTGGGCGTGCCTGAACCTTCATTGGATAGGGGTACGTAAATACAGTTCCACTCCACTCTTGGAGAATCAGCTGAGCCTTGTGTCTACGCCTTCAGGACTACTTAACAAGCACCAGGAAACCTATACAGAACATTTTACAGCTATTCAGGATCGGTGCAATAAGCTTGCCTTCAATGTCGATCTCACCACAGTGGCCACGGACTTTGAGCAGGCAGTGGTCATTGCTGTGCGTTCAGCCTTTGGACCTCATGTCATCGTCCATGGATGTTTTTATCATCTGATTCAGTCCGCATGGAGGAAAATCCAGAGTCTGGGTTTGGTACAGCGTTATCGTGAGGAGGAAGACGTTAAACTCTTATGTGGAATAATATATGATCTTGCTTTTCTGCCAGACTATGAAGTACCTAAAGGCATGGCCTACCTCCGTGACAACATTCCTGATGGTCTAGAATCCCGTCTGGAGTACTGTGATAGCACCTATATGTCCAGTAGGCCTACTTACCGCCAGATACAGCTACCAGCGTCCAGATGACGCATGCGTCGGATGCCACTTATGTATCCACATCCATATGGAATGTACACACCATCACTCTTTTATGGTGGTTCCAGAACCAACAACATCTGTGAGGGTTGGAACATCTGTATTTTCCAAAATGGTAGGACATGTTCACCCCTCCATCTGGTGAGCCATTGACAGCATCCGCAAGGGTCAGGCTCAGGTTGCTACAGGCGAGCGCTGTACCACTGAGCTACGTCCAGCCCCCATTAAAGGTAGAGTAAACTCCAACAAGAGCCTTATGCATTGGAAAGATACATACCCGGACCGCCAACACATACTGACACTTTAACAAATGAAAAACCATGATTACTGGGGGCAGCCATTTTGTTTCGTTTTTGTGACGTCTTATGGTGTAGTTTGTGGCGAAGTGACGTCAGCTCAGTCGAATTTCTCTATTATGCGCAGAGTAAACAAACGCTCTAATTTACAAGGCGCTTTGCTTTCATCAACCTGATTTGTAAAACAACATAAATGGCTTGATAGTGTAATAAACTGTTTAACTAAATATATTTAAATTTGCATCAATATAACGAAATGGAGTTAAATCCAAAGGAAAAATTCATAATATTAGACCTATTGGTAGGATACGTTCGAGCAAAAACGACCACTCACGATACCCATGTGATGATTTTTATTATTATTATTATTTTTTATTTATTTTTATTTTTATTTTTTATTTTTTTTTTTTGGGGGGGGTACGTAATTGGTCAGTTTTGTTATTTTAGATGGGAAAGTCTACTTAATCAAAGGTGTTATAGAATTACTTACAGTAATCAAGGGGGACGGCTGGTAAAGTCCATTATAATTTGAGGTTATCACACAATACCCTGTGATCTAAATAAAAGAGACCCGTCTTTTAAGTAGGCCTATGTCTAGACAGTGTCTGAGGACCGTCTAAATATACACTTGCCAATCAAGAACCACAGGTACGAGCCGCGGAAAGAAACGACCAATTAACTAAGAAAACACTCCGATTATTATATCAGTACGTGGGTTAATTTAAACATTATTAATACAGTTATTTCAACACTGACAATGTTGGTTTATTTTGTATAAAATATAATATATACTAGTAATTGTTGCTAGCTTACTGGGATGACTATTATTACAGAATATTGGGATGCATCCGGGAAAAATCAAGTATGTTTTGTTTCTTTAGTTCCATTTTGGTTTGTTTAACGACGCACTCAACACATTTTAATTACGGTTATATCGGCGTCGGACATATGGTTATGTCGAGAAAAAAACCCAGTGGTCAGCTGACGGGGATCGATCCTAGACCGACCGCGCATCAGGCGGGCACTCTACCACTGGGCCATGCTGCCCGCTTCTTTAGTTCCAAGACCAATTCCTGACGTGACACGTTAGGTATTACGTAACCACCAGCTCGCCAGAGGGCGTATTCACTAGGATGATACAAAATGGCTGCGCCCGTTATATATAATAGCCGTCACATTTAACCGTTTTATTAATTAACTATACGCTTATGCTTGTTGATATTAAGCAATAATGTGCAATATATATCGTTGAATATACATACCAGGCCAAATGCCTTGACTGTGCCCTCCGCTAAATAAAATTTACCTTGAAACGCCGTGAAGTTTTGCTATTGTACATCGTAGAGTAGGTCTAAATCAGAGAGTAAAATCCACACTGATTTGCTACAGCATTTTACAATACATATTTATAACTATAATTAACACATAGTAGAGGTTTATTTTGATAAACTAATTATATTTTGCTATAGTATATCGTAGAAAACAATCACACTGTAAAACCAACACTTATTTGCTACAGCATTTTACAAGACATAATAAATTAATAAATTGCTGAGGGTTCTTTTTGTTAAACTAATTATATGATGAATTTATGATCTAACATTCGGTGACGATGATTATTACAAGACAAACATATAAAAACAACATAATACACTGTATTTGACGAATATCATCCTTTATTATTTGGGCGGCATAAGGTAAAATGGAATTGCTTTTTCGTTTCTGGCTTTTTTTCTTCTTCTTTTTTTTTAATGGGTAAATACTGATGACCTTAAACAATACATGACAAACACATAAATAAAAAACACCCTGGTTTCCATACATGATGGATGGATGCATGGATGAATGGATGGATGGATGGATGGTGGACAAACAGAAGGATAAATGGAATGGTTTTATAAATAAATGCATGAATGAGATGGTTTGACGGATTATAAGGGTCTGCAATAGATGGATGGATAGATGGATGGAAAGGTTAGTAATGAAGTTAACTGACTGATAGTATAGAGTACTGACTTCACCTATGAACTCCAGTTGAATACAATATGTATAACCATTCTAAAAATATACATTTTGGGGGGGTGGGGGGAGGTGGGGTCGCGGTGGTTAACAAAGCACAAAAACTGGAAAGGTTAATGGGCGACACTATAATCCAGAATTCTAGAAAAATCAACTTTGTTTTAATTGAAACATATTTAACTTTTTTTGAAAAACAAATAGATTAAGTACTAAGTTTTCCCACTAACGAGGTCTTGTCCATAAAAGTTGTTACAAGGTCTGATCCAAATGTTTAATGCAAATCAAAGCCACCTATAGGATTTTTGTTTTAAAATATTTTTCACTAAACATGCGATATTTTTTGTTGTTTTAGTTTTAAATATTCCATCAACTGCTACTTGCACCGATTTAATATTTGTTTTTTAAAAACATTCTTTCACTCACTGATTACGATAAAGATATTGGAAAAACTGGTCCTTGGTAAATCTTTTGTTAAAGGGACATTTAGGAAATAAAATGAAAATTAATCTAGTACAAATAGCCTATTAGAACAATCATAAACATGTTTAATATACAGTCACTAATATTCTAAACAAGAAAATATATTTAATATGTAAGTTTAATTGTCGACATATGTTATTAGTCAATAGCATTTTAAAACATTACATCAAACTCGGGAATGTCCCTTTAAAGGATTGTTCATGGTTGATATACTAACTTGGGGCTTAATTCACAAAGGTCTTTTACGCTCTGCTAGACAACAAAGCAGTATCCTCTTTGCAAGTATTTAGGCCCCAAGAACTCTTATTGATACTTTTATCAGCTTGTGTCTTGTCAGGTGGCTGCTGTGACCGGATCAACTGTTGCAAAACAGTCTTAGAACGTCTGGAGCCTTAGTCCTAGTTATTTCCTTTGGCCAAAGAGCCTTGTACTGTGACGATAATGAACACACAGAGACTTCAGTTAATACTTGAAATGCATCGCACAAAGTACTATAATTACAATACAGCATAACATGTAACACAAAAAATAAAATGATTTGAAGTCTTCTTTCAGTCCGACCCAGAAATGTTTTTTTATTTAACGACACACTTAACACATTTTATTTAAAGTTATATGGTGTTGGACGTATGGTTAAGGACCACACAGATATTAAGAGAGGAAACCTGCTGTTGCCACTTCATGGGCTACTCTTTTCAATTAGGAGCAAGAGATCTTTTACATGCACCATTCCAGACATGATAGCACATACCATGGTATAATAAATGCATAATTACCTTTTTTGCTTCTATTTGCCAACTTAAAGATAATTAATCCTCTTGGCACACTGTATGATATGTCTGGCTAAAATACTTACTGTTTTGTATACCTTGAAATAGTCATTTATCTACAATAACCTACAAATGTGTTAAATTTTCTGCATTCACCGATTTCATGAGATTTGTAACAATGTAACAAGACATGAATCTACTCACACTAGATGTGGCTGTTTACAATGTGTATAGTCTTTTTAAATGGTGTTAAAACACATCCAAATTTATGTAAAGATTATGCCTGAGATAAATTAATTTGTAGTTAATTTATTACAAATATAACTATTACGGTGAAACCACTTAAAACTGGACCCTCTGTAAACCTGGAATTCCCTCAAAACCTGAAATTTTTCGCGTTTCCTTTCTGAATATCTGTATGGAAGAGAACCTCTCTAAACCGAATACCTCTAGAAACTGGATTTTTTGCTTGGTATCAAGGGTGTCCGGACTAAGAGGAGTTTCACTGTATGTAAAAACAGCAAACTGTGTCAGTTGAAACAAAGATATAGCACCTTTAAGAAAGAGACAGTTCAATACTTCCAACAGACTGCCCTCAGGTTCTTGCAGTTGTTAAGATGTTACCGATTAACAGACTTTTTAACAAATATACTTACATGTACATATTAAATATATTTTTCTGCATAATTTATCACTGTTTGGATTTTAATGACACCACTAGAGCACACTGATTTATTAATCATCTGCCACTGGATGTCAAATATATGGTCATTTTGACATAGTCATAGAGAGGAAACCCGCTACATTTTACCTTTAGTAGCAAGCTATCATTTATATGCATCATCCCACAGAGAGGATAGTACATACCATGGCTTTTGATACACCAGTCGTGATGCACTGTCGGGAAAGAGAAATAGCCCAATGGGCCCACTGACGGGGATCGATCCTAGACTGACTATGCATCAGGCATGCGCTTTACTACTGGGCTACATCCTGTCCAATATAACATATCAGTGTCTGTATATTAGATGTCTGGTCGTCCTAGTGTTTATACTAGACCAAACTTCATTTTATTTCCATATATATTTTAGCGTACCTACGAAACTATTTGCAGACTAAATCCAGTTAGGGCTACTTACAAATATCAAGACTATCAGAAACACTTTACATACACATACACCAATATTCCAAACAAGAAAATATAGTTACCATGCAATTTAAGTCGTTCAAAAATGTCATTAGTCAGAAACATTTGACAAATACTGCCAAGTCGGGAACGTCCCTTTAATTATTACCCAAACATACAGTAGACTGTCAAAACAAAATGTTTATTTGTTAAAAAACTAATGTACAAAATATAAAAATACTACATGTACTTGTATTGCACACAAACACAAAAGCTCTATCCTAGAAGATAGCTCATATGATCCTCACACTTCTTAAAAAGACAGACCCTAGTTTTTAAACACTAAGGCATATTTTTCACCTAGACTCTAGTGTCAACCCGTAAAAATGGAAACGAAGTTTAGTTAATTTACAAACCTGTAACAAATTTGGATACAACAGAGTGAAAAGAGAGTCTGTGATGTTGAAATACCCTTAACAACAGACTAAAACCTGACTCCATAGCCGCTACTTCTGAAAAGCAGGTGCATTTAAAAAAATATGAAAACACCAAGATGACCAGAAACACTTCGGTTGTACAGAAATGGATAAACTAAACAATAAAATGTAAGTAATTTTTAATTTCAGTGATCATAAATGGCTTTATAGTGGAAAATATGCCTTAGTGTTTAAAAACTAGGGTCTGTCCCTTTAAACCAGTAACAATTCATCGGTTTCAGTAACAATCAATCACTTCCGCTGCTTAACTATTAGTCATCATAAGTGATCAATAGCAATAAATCACTGCTGAATAACAATAACTGTTATATTTCTTAATGATAACGGGTCATTGTTGATTTGCTTAACTATATTGGTTGCCTTTGTTAACTATATTGGTTGCCTTTGTTGAATAACATTCATTTATTTTTTATTTAGTAACATTTAATTCTCATATCTATTGAATTAATAGCTGTTAGTCATCATAATTGTTAAAACATAATATCACTGTTGAATAGACGATATTTCATGTTTTTTGTCAAATATGATTTATATCTGATCTCGTGAAGTTTGCAATCATATTTCACGAATTGCGCTTGCGTGACAAATGTGATATAATTGCAAACTTCATGAGATGAGATATAAATCATATTTGACAAAAAACATGAAAATTTCTATTTATTATATAACTTTTGGCAATTTACTTTTATTTTTAAAATACCAGCAGCAAAATAGTTCTGGCTTTCTTATAGGGCCTCCACGAATCCAAATATCGGACTCGAGTACTCGAGGGTCAAACTCGACCCGGACCTGAGTACCCGACTCTTACACTAGATGGTGAGATATGACTGAGGAATCAAGTAAATATCAGTACACATCTTAATTCCAACGCCAATTCCAATGCCAGTGTATTGTATTTAGAAACCGGTTGATATGTTTAGTGTTGGGATGGCTGGACGGACGGACAGTTCAAAAAGAGAAACTAGCGCATGATCATATAATTATTGTGCAACTTATATCGTTGATTATCTACTGTTGAAATCAGTGTCCTACATTGTCCATTGCATTATAGTTGGCCATTGTATTCCATTTTGCACTGATACTCGTGTCCTGAGAACAGACTCGAATCTTGCTAGACTCAACCCGTGCCCGAGTACTCGAGTACTCGTGGAGACCCTACTTTCTTACGGGTGAAGATAACATTTCCTACAATGACGATAACACATTTTAGAGTGAAATAGTGAAATGTTCACACTAAAGTGTGTGTACAGTCACTGAGTGACTGATAACACTTTTATTTCACTGATATTTTAAGATATTCATCAACCGTTATATAATTAAAACAAAATATATATGTCACTGTTGAACAATAATCATTGTAACAATTGTATTTCTAATTATTAGTCAATGTTATTTTTACGACTACATGAATGGAATAGCCACTAAAGGTAATAAGAAGGCTTTCCAGGACCAGCCCTATGCTACAATGAAAAAACAATTACAAGCAGACATTGTTGTATTGCTTAATAATTGGTTGCCTTTGTTGAATAATATTCATTTCATTTTTATCAAATAACATTTAATTTTCATATAACTAAATTACAGTAAGTGATCATAATTGTTTTATAACAATATGTTATTGCTGAATAACAATCACTTATATATTTCTTAATACTAACTAGTCAAAGGCATAAGATTGATACGCTGCAGGTAGGAGTTTTAGCCAAATATGTTACAATTGTTATCTATGGGATTTGATTTGGTGGTATACACCCTTAAGAGAACGTCAGTCTGTGGTGAAACTACCATGGAGAGTTCATTCCTAGTTTAGTGCCAAAGTCCAATCTCGCTCGCCTTTGCCTGCGTACAGACAACCTGAAAATAACATGAAAGAAACATATAATTAGTAGACTGCAAAACAATTTAATATAACAGACATAAATGATTTTTTAAAGCTACAGGTTGCACAAACATCATTTTTTAAAGTAAAAATATTAATTTAAATAAAAATATATAGCCAGCATCTTACTTTGTGTTGTTGTTTTTTTAAATTAAAATTGTTTTTTAATTCATGATGTAATTTCTTCTTTTTTTACAAATTCAAATTCATAAATTTTGTTTTAAACATGCATTGCGGTGAATATCCATTTTGGAAATTATAATAGTTTGTTGATCTAGGACTAAAACTGTTGTGAGACAGAACCAAATATAAAAAATATACAGTTAAATGCAAAACAATTATGTAATTATATTCTTACAAATAATTACAAAATAATGGCACTTTTTCTGCTTTTAAATTTGTTAAAATGTTAGAATAATCAAAAGAAAATACATTCACAAAATATCTAATACGCACTTCTGCACAACAGAAAGCAAATTGTTACATTTAACTCATTCTTTCATCTTGAAAAACATATAAAAAATAATTTTTCTAAAACAAATATAAAATTTCCCCCCTCTCTTAACAGCTGATATCTAACAGGCTTTAAATGTAACATAAAACCTAATTAGTTCTGAGTCCTTATTAATGAACAGGAACTCATTATGAAGACAGTCTAAAGGTTTCTGTTGACTTACTTGATTTCTCTTCGTTTGACCAGCTCATTAACGGTAACAATAACAACAGGCCATGCAAGGCCCAACGCCCACACAGCAGGGTGCACCTTGGAAAGAGGGAGGGATTTCTTCACATACAAGTTCTGTACAAAAGTATCACAGGCAAAATACACTATCTGCACAACCAATCTGAAATTAAAAAGTAAAATGTTACTATAAAAAGTTTTACAAATAAGTTTGTGTTGTTTTAACAATACCACTAGAGCACATTGATTTATTAATCACAGTCTACTGGATGTCAAACTATTGGTAATTCTGACACTATGGTCTTAAGGAGGAAACATGCTACATTTTGTTTACTAGTATCAAGGTATCTTATATATGCACCATCCCCAAGCAGTGTTTCCCCAAGAGGATGTTTGGATCCTGCACCAATCCCATACATTTCTTTTCTTTGACCGTAAAATTTGCAACCAGTAAAAAAACAAAAAGGATCCACCTTTCTGATAAATTCACCGATAGGATAGCTAGCACATTGTTACTATAAAAGGTCAGTCAGGACATTGGCCTTGGTCACATATGAAAGGAAATGTTTTATTTATGGATGCACTCAACACATTTTATTTATGGTTATATGGCATCAGACATGGTTAAGAACCACACAGATATTGAGAGAGGAAACCCACTGTCGCCATTTCATTGGCTACTCTGGTAGTACATACCACGGTCTTTGATATGCTAGTCGTGATGTACTGGATGAAACAAGGAATAGCCCAATGGGCCCACAGACGAATACTGCATCAAGCAAGTGCTTTACCACCAGGCTACGTCCCACCCTGGTCATATATGATTACGATATCAACTTTTATTCTGGCAGATGCTGGGTTTGCATTTTAGTACCAGCTCCTGTCTATCTATAGTGAGTTTTAAAGGCTTGGTGTGCAGGTGTATAACCACTACAGTGACTTGTCTCACTAGCTATTAACAATTAGCCATTAATCCATGGTTTTTTAACATCATGATGATCATCATAAAATTTTCTAAATTAATTTTACTCTATTTGATTTGGGCTACTGGTCACAAACATATTCACAAACTCAGTGTTTAATTAACTCATGCTCAGCTTTTAATCTATGATCTGCTATGCTGTAAAATGTAATTACTGGTACACACACACATATATATATATATATATATGAAATAACGTTGAGCCATAAATCTCAATTAAAAACTAATTTACTGCTTATATCTACTAACAATTCAAGAATACAGACCTGGACAAACATTTCCAACTCTACAGGCTGTCTGTCCAGGACATAGGTTAATGACATTTGCAAATTTATCAATGCATGTCACTTACAAATTTACTATAAAATAGCTTCACTATGCTACATGATTTAATCAGGGCTGCTAAAAAAAATATAAAATCCACTAGCCATGGGATCAGTGATTTTTCAAATTTACTAGACACAATTAAAAATTCACTAGTCCTACTTTACTTTAAGTTAATACAATTTTATTAATAGCAATAATGTCACCTAAAGATGGATATAGAGCTTAAAACACTAATTGGGGGATTGGGCAGGACAGGATATTAATATTTATAAATTAGACTTAAATGCAGCATTTTTACTATTTTAGGGTTTTTTCTCTAGCTGTCATGCATGGGAATATTGGTTATTTACCAGCCCAACATTGAATATCGCTAGCCATGGGAGTGGGGCCACCATAATCTAGAAGCCCTAGATTTTAAACAATCTGTGCTTGTTATACATCGATAAATTCACAAAACAATGACAAACAATTCTTATTTAGTGATTGGAATGGTCTCATAATTACAAACTGTTACAAGAAGAAGGAATTTTTTTATTTAACGATGCACTCAACACATTTTATTTACTGTTATATGGCATCAGACATATGGTTAATGACAACAACAGATACATATACATGTAGAGAGGAAACCCACTGTCGCCACTTCGTGGACTATTCTTTTAATTTAGTAGCAAGGGATCTTTTATATGCACCATCTCACAGACAGGTTAGCACATACCATAGCCTTTGTTACACTAGTCGTGGTGCACTGGCTTGAATGAGTAATAGCCCAATGGGGTCACTGACGGGGATCGATTCTAAACTGACCGTGCATCATGCGAGTGCTTTACCACTGGGCAACGTCAAGCTCCTAAACTGTTACAAGGAGAAGGAGGATATAAACTAAAGGTAAAATTATGTATTATGTAACTGATAAATGACCCCATTCTGGGGTTGGAGGGGACTTGGGGAATGAATCAAGTACATACACCATAGGTCCATGTTTTGTTTTGTTTTGTTTGGGTTTGTTTAACGACGCACTCAACACATTATAATTACGGTTATATCGGCGTCGGACATATGGTTATGTCGAGAAAAACCCCCAGTGGTTAGCTGACGAGGATCGATCCTAGACCGACCGTGCATCAGGCGGGCACTGTACCACTGGGCTATGCTGCCCGCCCCATAGGTCTAATGCAATATTTATACCTAACGAGGTCAAATGAAGGTCATGTTAGTTACTGTAAATCATAAAATATAAGCGATCTTGAAATTTATCGAAATCCAAATAAGTGACATATTAGCGACATAGAACCTTAGCGAGGTCATCACATTAAAAACTAACAACAAAGAATAAGCTCAGTTGTTAGTTCAGCTGAAAAAATATGTTTGACCAGTGTTAACGTTATGCAGGATACAGACAACTTAAATTCAGTACACAAAATTGCAGTAATGTGCAGGTTAACTATTGTTGTTTGGTATCCTTTTTGGTTCAATCAACACCAAGTAGCCAGTATTGTATATTTAGATAATATAATCATGGACAAAACAATTGTACTTACATTGGGTTGTTTTTGGGGGGACAGTTTGTTGTCCATCTCTTTAAATTTAGCATCATGAAATATTAACGTTTTGTTTGGCATCACTAAATTCGCTAACATTTTCTGATTTAGGGTATTTTGGTTGTTACCAATACCATGGTTTGTGAAAATACATGCAAATGGGACTGGGACCACATTAAAAGCTTGAACTGCACTGGTACTTACAGAGTAGGAGTAATGATGGACCACAGTCTATTTGTAAATGGAGGTTTCTTCCACAGATGATCAGACCAATGGACGTAACTCATAGAGATACATGCTGAAAACCGAAACAGAGCTACTAGTTATGTACAGTGATCAAACAAACCTCAATAAAATTCACTGAAATATCTACAGTTTTACATACATGTAGCTAACACCAACAAAATCACCAACATTATGTGAAAGGTATGCAAGTATCCACAACTAAATTTATACATTATACAAAATTATAACAAAAACAACAATGATAAATTTTTAAAAAATCAGGACTTTTTTTTAATGTTAATTATTGTTAACAAACTGTTAAATTATGTACTATTTCTGCAGGTTTGTTTCTTAAATCAAAAGTTTGTTCTGTTTAACAATATCACTGGAGCACATTGATTAATTAATCATCAGCTATTGGATGCAGGGCTTCTAGAATTTTATAAAAATCCACTAGCCATGGGATCAGTGATTTTAAAAATGTACTAGCCATGATTAAAAATTCACTAACCCTATTTTAAATAAGTACAATTTTACTAATAGTAATAATTAGATATGTCACCTAAATGGGGAGCTTGAGTTTATAAATCCTTAGATTGAGGTGGAAAGAGGGGGAAGGATATTCATATTTACAAAATAATTAAATGCAGCATTTGACAAGGTTTTTTTTCTACTAGCCGTTGGGCTAGTTATAGTAATTATTTACTAGCCCAAAAGTGAATATCACTAGCCATGGGAGTGGGGCTACCATAATCTAGAAGCCCTGTTGGATGTTAAACATTTGGTAATTATGACTTTGTCACCTTTGTGTATCCATTCAGCTGATAATTGTGTTTTTCTCATTTGAACCAGTGCACCACAATTAATAAAAGGCTGTGGTATGTGCTTTCCTGTCTGTGGGAAAGTGCATATAAATGATCCATTGCTGCTAATTGAAAAATGTAGCAGGTTTCCTGTGATGACTACAAGTCATAATTACCAAATGTTTGACATTCAATAGCCGATGATTAATTAATCAATGTGCTCTAGCGGTGTCGTTAAACAAAACAAATTTGAACTTTATCCACCATTAAACATAACTTGTCTTGGTGACACAGTGGTTAAGCCATCTGACTACAGGCTGGTAGGTACAGGGTTCGCAGCCCAGTACCGGCTCCCACCAAGAGCGAGTTCTCAAGGGTTCATTGGGTTGGTGTAAGACCACTAATCAACTAACAAATAACCTACTGTCCTGTACAGACAGCCCAGATAGCTGAGGTTGTGTGCCCAGGACAGCATGCTTGATCTTTAATTGGATATAAGCACAAAAATAAGTTAAAATGAAATATTAAACATAATTACATATCGTATAAACAAAATAATAATATCAGTATTGAAAACATTTCACTACCAAAATTGGAGGCGATTTAGAACACTTCATAATAGTAACATAGTTTTTTAAAAATCCAAATACTTACCGTAATACAACACTAGTAAAAAGAGAACTATATTTTGTGCGAGTATTAATCCACCGGAGTATTTTTCATACCATGAGCTGAATATCTTTTGACTACTGTCATTCCCAGAGTGCCTGTAAACAAAAAATACGAACATAAAATATGACCCCATTCTGACTGGGAGTATTACCTGACTATGAACTAAGTACATACACCATAGCTCCAATGCAATATTTATATTGCGGTTCAAAAGAAATTATCCATGGATAAAAATTAATAAAATAAATGTTCCATTACCGTTATTATTATTTAGCTTTTTTCGGAGGGTGGGGAGGGAATAAAAACATTTGTAAAAATCAAAGGGTATGCTATTAGACATGTCAGGAGCATTATTGATGGCACTTTTGTGTCGCTGGATAAAAATTAATGTAAGCTCCTCAACAATGGCAAAATTTACATTTGAAATATGTCCAGATAATGCAAAATAACCTTTTAGTCATGTTTATTTATTTGTTGCAAAAGTCGCTTTAATTTTTTTTTTTTTTTATCACAGCAATGGGTGACAAATTCGAGCACTGCATAACATAACCTGAATATGTAGACATCACACAGGTCGTATGAGAACTAATACCTGAATATGTAGACATCACACAGGTCGTATGAGAACTAATACCTGAATATGTAGATATCACACAGGTCGTATGAGAACTAATACCTGAATATGTAGATATCACACAGGTCGTATGAGAACTAATACCTGAATATGTAGATATCACACAGGTCGTATGAGAATTAATACCTGAATATGTAGATATTACACA
>JAECMU010057592.1:0-23363 GCA_016106625.1 Dracogyra subfuscus
ATGAGGTATACACGATTAAAACCTGTGGGTATGTACAAACGTCGTTTGTTAAAAATGTTACCCTTGTCGGCAATGGGAATCGAAAGAATGAATGTTTATTTAACGACTAGTCATTTTAACTGACGATTATATGGCGCCGGATATTACGTGGTTAAGCACCACTGCCGCGAATCTATGGGCAACTCTTTTCGATTAGCAGCAAGAGGAGGTTCCGTGTGTGAGATTCCTGGAGGTACTGACTAGTGGGTTCCGTGCGTAAAGGTGTGTGAGATTCCTTGAGGTTCCGTGTGTGAGATTCCTTAAGGTTTCGTGTGTGAGATTCCTTGAGGTTTCGTGTGTGAGATTCCTTGAGGTTCCGTGTGTGAGATTCCTGGAGGTACTGACTAGTGGGTTCCATGTGTGAGATTCTTTGAGGTTTCGTGTGTGAGATTCCTTGAGGTTCCCTGTGTGAGATTCCTTGAGGTTCCCTGTGTGACATTCCTTGAGGTTTCGTTTGAGATTCCTTGAGGTGCCGTGTGTGAGATTCCTTGAGGTTCCCTGTGTGAGATTCCTTGAGGTTCCGTTTGAGATTCCTTGAGGTTCCGTGTGTGAGATTCCTTGAGGTTCCATGTGTGAGATTCCTTAAGGTTCCATGTGTGAGATTCCTTAAGGTTCCGTGTGTGAAATTCCTGGAGGTACTGACTAGTGGGTTCAGTGTGTGAAATTCCTTGAGGTTCCGTGTATGAGATTCCTTGAGGTGCCGTGTGTGAGATTCCTTAAGGTTCCATGTGTGAGATTCCTTAAGGTTCCGTGTGTTAAATTCCTGGAGGTACTGACTAGTGGGTTCAGTGTGTGAAATTCCTTGAGGTTCCGTGTGTAAAATTCCTTGAGATGCCGTGTGTGAGATTCCTTGAGATTCTGTGTGATTCCTTGAGGTTCTGTGTGTGAGATTCCTCGAGGTTCCGTGTGTGATTCCTTAAGGTTCCGTGTGTGAGATTCCTCGAGGTTCCGTGTGTGATTCCTTAAGGTTCCGTGTGTGAAATTCCTGGAGGTACTGACTAGTGGGTTCCGTGTGTAAAGGTGTGTGAGATTCCTTGAGGTTCCGTGTGTGAGATTCCTTGAGGTTGTGCGAGATTCCTTGAGGTGCCGTGTGTGAGATTCCTTGAGGTTCTGTGTGTGAGATTCCTAGAGGTTCCGTGTGTGAGATTCCTTGAGGTTCCGTGTGTGAAATTCCTTGAGGTTCCGTGTGTGAGATTCCTTAAGGTTCCGTGTGTGAGATTCCTTGAGGTTCTGTGTGTGAGATTCCTTAAGGTGCCATGTGTGATATTCCTTGAGATGCCGTGTGTGAGATTCTTTAAGATTCTCTGTGTGAGATTCCTGGAGGTACTGACAGTGGGTTTCGTGTGTGAGATTCCTGGAGGTTCCGTGTGTGAGATTCCTGGAGGTACTGACTAGTGGGTTCCATGCAATGAGAACCAAGACATATTGGATTTTCAAAGTTTTTTTTATTGCAGTGCAGAACTGGTTGTACAGAATACAATGAATCAATCTTACAATACAAATTCCACGAAATATTGTTAAAGGGACATACCCTAGTTTTTAAACACTAAGACATAGTTTTGACTATTAGAAATCTGAAATCATACTTTACTTAAATTTTATTGTTTAAAATATCCATTACCGTACATTCGAAGTGTTTTTGGACATCCTAATGGTTTTTAATATCACAAAATGCATTTCTCATATTTTTAAAAAGGCACGTTCCTCTAAGAAGTAATAGTTATGCAGTCGAGTTTTATTCTATTTTAGAGGGTATTTCACCATTTCAAAGTCAAAGACTCATGTTTCACTCAATTGTAACTATATCAAAATGTGTTACAGGTTTGTAAATTAAACTAAACTTAATGTTAATTTTCATGAACTGAAACTAGGGTATGTCCCTTTAAAGACAAATGGTCCGTTTGACTTAAAAAGTCAATCCAATTAAAGTAAACAGAATTAGACAAACAACAAACATCAAAGAAAGAAATGTCTTCATAATAAGCATAAGCGTCTATCTATTCATTAAAACTATATACATATAGTTGTGGCCGTGTCCCAAGGATATCAAGTGTCCGGAGAATAAAAACAACATCAGAATAATAAAGCTATTTAACAGTTATGTGTAAATGAATATAAAGTTAATGTTCACAAGTTAGTTTCCAACAGACAGAAAGATATCTTCCTTTCAGCTCCAGTTAAAGTAAAACAGTGAGGACTGTATCTCCAATAAATGCCAGCTTAACTACAGTTTGCTTCATATAGATGGTAAATGAATAACATTTACATTAAAAATATAAGTTAAAATTATTCTATTTTCAATTTAAATGTATGTACTGTAATAAAAGTTAAACTTGGAAAATTGGACAAGGGGACATGCGTTTAACGTTTACTTGTGCGCGGATGTTTTTTAGTGGATTTAGTGCTATGGACTGTGAAATGTCCCATAGGATTAATGCCAAAGGGAAAAGGTGCGCAATTTGAATGAAAAAAATGGCTCAGACACGCCCATCACAGATCCGACCTCTGATCTCGCCAGGGGTCGATTCTGGGACGGGTGGAGGGGGTGGGATTTTGGTGGTGGTAATATAGTTATGGGGTAAATTTAAAACTAACATTAAGTGCTAACATTATTTTAAAAAGCCATATATAAATAAAATATGGGTTACAATTATAACATGTTGCGCCTTGAATTTATGGGTTATTGATTTATTTAACAGATTAGTTGGCATTTAATTTAGATTGGGCATTCTAAAACTGGTAATTATATTTAAATTATAAAATATATTTTTAGGCCCTGGAAGAAAGGTTCACCAAGGGACAGGCCAGGAGGTGCCCAAAGTTGCTGAACCGGATTTCCATGGTTTGGGTTTCCGGGGAGGGGAAGCTTCCTACCAGGCACCCAGGCACCCTTATCGGCCAAGACCGCCTACGCACTATCGCTCCCTGATGCACCCTCCCCATGGTTATCCATACAGCTGTTATGGGCACAATACAATGAACGTGAAAATGGTTAAAAGGTTGTGAATTGGATGATAAATTACAACCCATTAAAACTGATTAATGAATCAGAATTTAAAAAAAAAGAATTTAAAAAAAGCTAAGAAGAGACACATATTATATATAAAATGTATACAAACATATATAATTAAAATGCTAAGAAGAATTAATACCAACACCAATACATAATACAATTAAAGAATAAAGATAACACAAGTCAATTGTACAACATAATTAAAAGTACAACATTCAAGTAAGTGTTAAATATGCATTTATCATATCACTATTAAGGAATAGCATTGGGAACGCCCATAACATAAATCACATATTTTGAGACATAAGTATGCAAATATTTAGAACATAAGTATGCAAATTACATTATTATGCAAATTATATACCGAAAACGTGGAACTATTTTCACCTGTCAGAATTGTTGACAAACAAATATGGCGTCTTTTGAAGTCGTCTTTTGCAAGTATGTAAAGTATGCGAAACTTGCAGAGACGCTATTCCAAAAATGTGGGCAAACACACAAAATCCCCTTCAATGTAGCGTTGAAGTTTTCAAGTTTTATTATTCAAAAGCACCGCAAAACTTTTGTGAAGTTGACCACTCATTCTACATTGGTACACACACAATCGGTATGCCGAAAGCAGGAGAACAGTGGTTCCTCGGGCAGTTCATTGGTAGAAATAAACTTGCTGGACTGATGAAAAACATGTGTTCGAGTGGTAAATAATAATTGTGTACCACTAAACGCCTGACGAACCACTCTGCACGCAAATATCTGGTCCAAAAACTGAACAGCAATCACGTTCTTGCTCATCAAATCATGAAGATAACAGGACACAAAAATATTCATTTAGTTAATGCATACTACAATATAAATGACGACCAACACAAAAAACTGTCGCACATTCTGTCAGTGCCATCTGGTAAATCCTCAAGTTTGTTTCCCCCGTGTTCGTCTTCGAAGAAAATCCAACAACACTTGAATTCGAAAGAATCACAAATCATCAAGATTTCCAGCGGTGTGAACACATGTTTCGAGGCAATGTCAGTGGGAGCAACATCGTAATAAATGTGGCTCAGCCTAAAAGTTCTGTTGTCCCCATAAAACGACGAAGAATAATTTTAGACAGTGATTCCGCCTCTGAACTTGATGAAGCCCTTAAATAGGTCAGTGACGTAGACAGGCCCCATGTCTGACAATGACGTAGTACTCAGCAAAATGCCGCGAAAAGTTATTTTTGACAAATTTGGCTATTGTCGATTATTATATTATAATTTCATTGTTTATATATAAAACTGTTAAATTAGTATTAAATTGTTTAAATAGCTACGATATCGGTGTCCGCTTTCAACCTAGCTTCAGAAAGCATAGGTGTGTTGACAAACCAATTATTAGCCGAGTGATTGACATATGTACATGTATTCATACGTCATAACAAATTGTTACGTCCGAGCGTTGGGGTTTGTTTATTAATCATTTAAGTGAAAAATAAAACAAAATTGACAGTGATATGATAAATAGAATTCGTCACTCGTATTTTTAATATGGTAAATATCAACCTCAGCCTGTTAATCTGTATTTGTCTCGCCAAAGGCTCGACAAATACAGATTAACGTAGCCTCGGTTGATATTTCCCATATTAAAAAATACTCGTGACGAATCCTCTATACATGTAATATAAAATATAACATATATACACACAAAATGCTAAGTGGAGTTATAACATCAAGATTAAAACAGAGTTAAAACAAGAAGATGAATACATAAAGGTAGTTAAATTGGCTAAACAAATGCAGCCTTCCACCACACACCAGAGGGCGACATGGCAGTCGGTCACACAGGTCGACCCAATAAGTACCAGTAAACATAGTATACATCACAACTATTAAAAGAAAAAGATAGAACCAAATAATTATAGTCTACATGGTATGCACCTTAAAAATATAACTAAATTATAGACCACTAATAACGTTTGTCCTACTAATATAAAACAATAAATTAGCATGGAGAAGGTGACACTGTCGGATGTCAGCTCCCCCATGTCTAACTGCATCACCACACACTTGGTGCGTTAGGTAGATAGTTCAATCGTGATTAAAGGGACATACCCTAGTTTTTAAACACTAAGACATACATGTAGTTTTGACTATTAGAGGCGTTTTTTTGATAACTGAAATCATACTTTACTTAAATTTTGTTGTTTAAAGTATCCATTTTTGTACATTTGAAGTGTTTTTGGACATCCTAATGGTTTTTAATATCACAAAATGCATTTCTCATATTTTTAAAAAGGCACGTGCCTCTGAGAAGTAACAGTTATGTAGTTGAGTTTTATTCTATTTTAGAGGGTATTTCACCATTTCAAAGTCAAAGACTCATGTTTCACTCAATTGTAACTTTATCAAAATGTGTTACAGGTTTGTAAATTAATCTAAACTTAATGTTAATTTTCATGAACTGAAACTAGGGTATGTCCCTTTAAAGACAAATTGTCCTTTTGACTTAAAAAGTCAATCCAATTAAAGTAAACAGAATTAGACAAACAACAAACATCAAAGAAAGAAATGTCTTCATAATAAGCATAAGCGTCTATCTATTCATTAAAACTATATACATATAGTTGTGGCCGTGTCCCAAGGATATCAAGTGTCCGGAGAATAAAAACAATATCAACGTATAACAAAGTTGAAGTGTTTCAGTTGTCAGAATAATAACAGTTATGTGTAAATGAATATAAAGTTAATGTTCACAAGTTAGTTTCCAACAGATAGAAAGATATCTTCCTTTCAGCTCCAGTTAAAGTAAAACAGTGAGGACTGTATCTCCAATAAATGCCAGCTTAACTACAGCTTGCTTCATATAGATGGTAAATGAATAACATTTACATTAAAAATATAAGTTAAAATTATTCTGTTTTCAATTTAAATGTATGTACTGTAATAAAAGTTAAACTTGGAAAATTGGACACGGGGACATGCGTTTAATGTTTACTTGTGCGCGGGTGTTTTGTAGTGGATTTGGTGCTATGGACTTTGAAATGTCCCATAGTATTAATGCCAAAGGGAAAAGGTGCACAATTTGAATGAAGAAATTTGGCACATTTTTGAAAGGTCCGCTGAATTGGAAAGGGGTATGGGTAGTCTATTTACGTTCCCCTCTCCAAAAAAATGGCTCAGGCACGTCCATCACAGATACGACCCCTGACCTCGCCAGGGGTCGATTCTGGGTGGGATTTTTGTGGTGGTAATATAGTTATGGGGTAAATTTAAAACTAACATTAAGTGCTAACATTATTTAAAAAAGCCATATATAAATAAAATATGGGTTACAATTATAAAATGTTGCGCCTTGAATTTATGGGTTATTGATTTATTTAACAGATTAGTTGGCGCTTAATTTAGATCGGGCATTCCAAAACTGGTAATTATAATTAAATTATAAAATATATTTTTAGGCCCTGGAAGAAAGGTTCACCAAGGGACAGGCCAGGAGGTGCCCAAAGTTGCTGAACCGGATTTCCATGGTTTGGGTTTCCGCGGAGGGGAAGCATCCTACCAGGCACCCTTATCGGCCAAGACCGCCTACACCCTATCGCTCCCTAACGCCCTATCGCTCCCTGATGCACCCTCCCCATGGTTATCCATACAGCTGTTATGGGCACAATACAATGAACATGAAAATGGTTAAAAGGTTGTGAATTGGATGATAAATTACAACCCATTAAAACTGATTAATGAATCAGATTTTTTTTAAAAAGAATTAAAAAATGTTAAGAGACACATATTAAGACCTGTCAACCCTCCCGGATTCCGCGGGAGTCTCCCGGTATTTGATCAAATCTCCCGTCTCCTGTGCAGGAGAAAATTTCTCCTGTAAAATTATAATTTCTCCTGTAAAATGACATTTTTGTAAGCATAAAATGTCTTAGATTCAATTTCGTAAAAGATAGCATAAAGTACGGTTGTTTTTTTTTTCATTCAGAAAACTTCGACTAAAGGTTGACAGGTCTGCATATTATATATAAAATGTATACAAACATATATAATTAAAATGCTAAGAGGAAGTAATACCAACACCAATACATAATACAATTAAAGAATAAAGATAACACAAGTCAAATGTACAACATAATTTAGTGATTTCCCTAAACCAAACACTTTTGGGGCATTTTTACCATTTTTGGGGCACTTGTTTTGCATTAAAAATACAAAAAAAATAACTGAAATAAACATAATGTAATTTATGTGCTTGTTTTAATAAATGAATGGCAAAAGATAAAAAAGGCATATTTTATTAATTAAGTTTTAGAATTAATTACTGAAAAAGGCTTGTTTAATCTCTTCTTTAATTAAGGCAAGATGGTACTAGACTATTGAGGCATGGCGCTGCACCATGCTACAACAAGCTAGGGAAAACACTATAATTAAAAGTACAACATTCAAGTAAGTGTTAAATATGCATACATGTAATATAAAATATAACATATATACACAGAACATGCTAAATGGACTTATAACATCAAGATTAAAGATATTATTTTTATTTTCAGGTTTCCTTCTCTGTATTTAGAATCCTATTCAATAGTGTTTTCTAATATGTGTTTTAGTGACAATTTGGCTTGGCTTTAATCATTTTACATGCTCCTATACCACAGAGGTTTCAAGCATGTCCATCCCGGGACCCGTTCATGGATGCTATGGGCCGGCTCTGGGACAGAAATTTACCAGGACAATTTTGAAATTTAAACTAAAAAATATAGTGGGAGTTTACTAATTTTATTTGCGCAGTCCACAATTAAATATAATTATCTAAAAAAAAAAATGGCGCTTTTAGAGCAGGCTTGCCTAAATTTATTATTATTTTTTTTTTGTTTGTTTAACGACGCACTCAACACATTGTAATTACGGTTATATCGGCGTCGGACATATGGTTATGTCGAGAAAAATACCCAGTGGTTAGCTGACGGGGATCGATCCTAGACCGACCGCGCATCAGGCGGGCACTGTACCACTGGGCTATGCTGCCCGCTAGCCTAAATTAAAACTACTTGGTGACAACGGAAGAACTGAATCACTTCTCATGCAGTTTGGATATGCAACTGCCACATAGAAAAAAAAGGGGGGAAAAAAGGGAGCTAATTTATTTTTACACTGTTAAAAGATATAGAAATTAAAATATCCACAATTGTGTGATATATTTTAATACTGTATTTAAGTTGTAAAAAAAAAAAAAAAAAACAACAACAAAAAAACAATTCTGCAATTAACTAAACATGCATGTTAAAAATAATGTATAAATCAATTATTCAAGAGGGGAGGGGGGATAATTTCTTTAGATAAAATAAATAATGTAACATTCAATAAATATGGACTGTGGGTTCCAATTTGCATTAACACATGAGGAATGATTCACTTCATTAGTTACCTCAACTTAAACAAGGCTGCACAAACTGGCATCAAGAAGCTTTGTGTACTGAAGTTAACCTTCTTTTTTTTTCTTCTTTTTTTTCATTTTCTTTTTTTTTCTTTTTCTTTTTTTTCTACTTTTTCTTTTTCTCTCTTTTTCTTTTTCTTTTTTTTCTCTTTTTCTTTTTTTACTTTTTCTTTTTTTCTCTTTTTCTTTTTTTACTTTTTCTTTTTTCTCTCTTTTTTCTCTCTTTTTTTCTCTTTTTCTTTTTTTACTTTTTCTTTTTTCTCTCTTTTTTCTCTCTTTTTTTTATTTTATTATTATCATCAGTTTGCAGTTGCTGCAGAATTTACATAGTGCAGTCGTGCACGGGGCTCTTAGACACATCGATAACTTTACCATACAAATTTACAGTCAAATTGGCAGTGTATAGTTTTACTTGTGCGTTATTATCCAACACAAGTTGAATCTTGTCAGCTGATTTACTCGCTGACATATATTTATGACATTTAAGCATAGGATCGACACATGCGTTATGTGACATGTAAATAGTTATAATACCTATAGATTCATTTATGAGTGTTCTTAATTTATTAAACACTATACCGGCAACTTTGCCAGCTAAATAGGCCAAAATAACATAGGGATATTCTTCTTTTGTGGTGTTCTTCAGTATTGATTTGCGGATGATCTTCAGGGTCCCTCTTAGCGAAACGGATCCACCTGAAATTCATAGAAAGGAAAGGAAATTGTTTATTTAACAACGCGCTCAACACATTTTATTTACGGTTATATGGTATCAGACATATGGTTAAGGACCATATTAAGGATATTGAAAGAGAAAACCTGCTTCATGGGTTACTCTTTTCGAAAAAAGTTGTTTTGTTAAATGACACTAGAGGACATTGACTTATTAATTATCAGCTGTTGAATGTCAAACATTTCATAATTCTGACATATTGTCTTAGAGAGGAAACCCGCTACATTTTTCCGTTAGTAACAAGAGATCTTCTATATAGTATACACCATCCCACAGACAGGATAGCACATACCACAGTCTTTGCACTTGCTGGAATGGGAAATAGCCCAATAGGCCCACTGACAGGGATCGATCAAGGACTGACTGCACATCAGGCGAGCACTTTACCACTGGGCTATGCCCCGCTTCACAGGAATAATAATAAAACAGCTTATTGGTTTAATTTCTCTCATCAATAGTAGATTTATTTCATGTTTTTGTGGAGCTTCCCTTGGACTTAATATATTTCTTGAATTTGTTTGTTTATTCCCTTTAGCAGTTCTGAGGTACAACCTAACTTTAAATACGGAAGTTCAGTTATTTGCATTTACGTTCATGGACGTATGTAGCCCAGTGGTAAAACACTCACCTGATGTGTGGTCAGTGTTGGATCAATGCTCATCAGTGGCCTGTGCACCATGATTAATATATTAAAGGCTGTGATAGGTGCTATCCTGTCTATAGGATGGTACATACAAAGCATCCTTGCTACTAGAAAAAACAATGTAGTGGGTTTCCTCTCTTAAGACTGTATGTAAAACAAATACTAAATGTTTGATATCCAATACTGAATAGCTGATCATTTAGGAGATAAACATACTCTGATTTCATTTTCGAGGTATATTATCGTGGATTTGATACCCCTAAATGTCATTTAAAACTGAACGCGTTAGCGTGAGGTTTTAAATGTAACATTTAGAGGTATCAAAACCACAATAACATACCTCGAAAGTGAAATCAGAGTATGTTTATCTCCATTCTACCATGATTAAAACGTATTCAAAGTTAGAACTAAAGTGGCCTAATTAAATACTAGGTGACTATCCATGATTTGTCACCTACGATTTAAGGTAACTGGCCAATCAGAATAGAGTATTTTCAAGAAAGAAAGAAATGTTTTATTTAACGACGCACTCAACACATTTTAATTACGGTAGAGTATTTTCAAAGTCATGGTATAATATGGTAAATCAACGTGCTCTTGTGGTGTCGTTAAACAAATCACACTTTATCTTTGTGCTTGCCTTCAAATGAGGGTGATGCACACTCGTGTTCTTTTTTTAAAGTTAGTGTTTATTTAATTTAATGACATAACAGTTTTAAGTGACCTGTTGTCTGGCAGCAATGGTGAAAGAAAAAACGATATAGCAGTGACATTAATATATAATTCTAAAATAATGGACCTCAGTAGGTTGGGATAAGTGTAATCTACTCTTACGGGTCAGTAATGTGATTCGTTTGTAACCTAAAACAAACATGCAGAAGGAATGCTGTTTTTGTGATATACCTTTAAAAAAAAAAAACATTTGCAGACGGAATACTGGAACATTTGTAAACAATTTTTTTTTATCCCACTGCCCCCTTTCCTTTCTCTCCTTTGAATGCCATCTCATTTCTTCCCGATCTGGCAACTCCTCCTATCTTTCAACTTCTTTCGCTGTCCACCTCCACATCCCAGTCCTTGTCTCTCCAACCGCGACAGGTGCTTGTCTCGTGTGGCTATCTGTGCCACACACCTGCCATTCTCCATCAGCTTTTAGCTGTGGGCTTAGTCTGACCACTTCGGGGAGTGTTCAGTACCGTATATCTTCGCCTGTAAGTTGACCCTGCTTATAAGTCGACCCCCTTTCTCTGGTAATACAGTCAGCAATTTTGTATTTGACCTACCTGACAGACCTCCATAATTGATGGCAGGGCTTTCATCTGGACTGCTAATTGATAGGCTATGTGGTAAGTAACCTGAAACAAAAGCATAGCTAGTTTTACTTATAGCACAATGATCCGTAATATTATTATAGAGTCAACAGTTTGAGGCTCACACTTTATAGAGTTATATCAGCATGAGGTGACAGACGTCAAAGTCTATGTCATCAGTTTCCTCCAAAAACTGTATCGAGTTAAAATTGATTTGTAACAGACATGATAAAGTTATACATAAAGTTACAGCTCAATATTGTAAGGCATTTGGGTAAGACATATACAGAAGCCTATATGTGTGACAGACTGAAGGTCAATCAGAGAATACAGACTGACAGACCGAGTGATGGACATGAAACATATAGCCCCCACCCCCACCCCCCTCCGGTTGGACTGGTAGGCGACTAATAACTCATCAATAGGAGAATTATAGCTGAGTACCTTTAAAATTAATTCAATATTTGATAATAAAATACACAATTTTATTTCTTTAATTACAACAATGTCGAAATTAAGAACCACATCTGAGGTGTTAAAAGCACAGCAACATGTCAAGATTTGACTTCTTAATTTAAATTCAAGTAAACTTGGTTTTGTTTAATCACACTACTAGAACACAATGATTTATAAATCATCGCCTATTGGATGTCAAACATTTGCTATTCTGACACTACGATTTAGTGAAACCACACCACGTTGTTCTGTTAGTAGCACAGGATTTTTAATAAGCACCATCCCACAGACAGGATAGAACATACATTTAAAGCACTACGACTCGTGAAACTTTTACTTCTAAAATTACAAGAATACTAAAAGCATTTTACTTCTTGAATTATGATAACATGCCAGTGTACATCAGTTAAGAAATACTAGACCAGTGGGAGAATTATGACACCTATGATGCTTTAACTTCACGAATTACGACACATACGATGCTTTTACTTTGTGAATTACAACACCTACAATGCTTTTACTTCGTAAATTACTACTTACGATGCTTTTACTTTGTGAATTACAACACTTACGATGCTTTTACTTCGTGAATTACAACACTTACGATGCTTTTACTTCGTGAATTACAACACCTACGATGCCTTTACTTCGTGAATTACAACACCTACGATGCTTTTACTTCGTAAATTACTACTTATGATGCTTTTACTTTGTGAATTACAACACTTATGATGCTTTTACTTTGTGAATTACAACACCTACGATGCCTTTACTTCGTGAATTACAACACTTACGATGCTTTTACTTCGTGAATTACGACACTTACGATGCTTTTACTTCGTGAATTACGACACTTGGGATACTTTTACTTCATGAATTACGACACTTGGGATACTTTTACTTCGTGAATTACGACACCTACGATGCCTTTACTTCGTGAATTACAACACCAACATATAAGGCTTTAACGACGCCACACTGTGCCAGTCAGAGATAACATAACCACATAAGATAAGAAACCTACCTGACAGACCTCCATCGCAGATCACAGTTCCTTCAGCTGGCCCGCTAATCGAAAGGCTGTGTGGTAAGCAACCTGAAACAAAAGCATTTCTAGTTTTACTTATAGCACAATGAGTTACAACAATCTTATTAAAACACAGACCTGGACAAAGAAAGAAAAAGAAAAATGTTTTACTTAACGACGTAATCATGGAGCACACAATATGGCATCACTTGTTAGGTTAAGTATCACAGACATAATCAGACAAAAGCCGTTACCGCCAGTCAAGACAAGACAAGACAAGATAAGACAAGACAAGACAAGAATTTGCTGCCATGTTTTAAACACAAACATATGCATGCAGTGCAACTCTAATGTTTAAAATGTGCATAACCAAATATCATCATAAAAATATTATAGGAAAAATGTACATTGTTTTGAACAGTATATGTTTCTCACTTCCATTACCGTGTATAATTAAGATCTCGAAATGGTATCATGGATGTTATGTTTCGTACACACCCACCCCAAACTCTATATGTAGCAAACATATAACTTTTTTGGACAGACAGAAGGCGGATGGAAATGGAACAAATAGTTTCCTTAATCGGTTGAACTGGTTGGCGACTAATAACTCATCAATAAGAGAAAGATAAATAGCTTAGGACCTTTAAAATTAAAGGGACATTCCTGAGTTTGCTGCAATGTTTAAGATGTTATCGACTAACAGAGACTTTTTAATGATAAATTATTAGTTGCTGTAAATTAAAAGTGTTTCTGATCGTTCTAATATTTGTACAAGGCAAAATTTCATTTTATTTCCTAAAATATTTTTCTCGTACATACTAAATTATTTGAAGTTTCGGGCTTCTTACAAATATTAAGATGACCAAAACAAATTGAATATACAGACATTGATATTCTAAGCAAGAAAATATATTTAATATGTAAGTGTAATCATAGAAATATTTTATTAGTCGGAAAAATCTTTCAATGCACTAAACTCAGGAATGTCCCTTTAATTCAATATTTGTTAATAAAACACACAATTTTACTTCTTAAACTACGACGATGTCGCAAACACAACAACTGAGGAGTTGAAAGACAGCAACATGTCAAGATTGAACTTCTTAATTTAAATTCAATTAAAGTTGGTTTTGTTTAATGACACTACTAGAGCACAGTGATTTATTAATTATCGCCTACTGGATGTCAAACATTTGGAATTCTGGAACTACGATTTAGAGAAAACACACCGCATGGTTCCATTAGTAGCACAGCGGGCAGCGTGGCCCAGTGGTACAGTGCCCGCCTGATGCGCGGTCGGTCTAGGATCGATCCCCGTCAGCTGACCACTGGGGTTTTTTCTCGACATAACCATATGTCCGACGCCGATATAACCGTAATTAAAATGTGTTGAGTGCGTCGTTAAACAAACCAAAAAAACAACCATTAGTAGCACAAGAATAGTAAAAGCATTTTACTTCTTGAATTACGATAATGTGCCAGTGCACATCTGTTAAGAAATACTAGACCAGTGGGAGAATTAATCAATTACGACACCTGTGATGCTTTTATTCCGTGAATTACGACACTTGCGATGCTTTTGCTTCGTGAATTAGACGAAGTTGAAAACACCAACATATAAGGCTTTAACGACGCCACACTGTGCCAGTCAGAGATAACATAACCACACAAGATAAGACACCTACCTGACAGACCTCCATCGTTGATCGCAGTTCCTTCAGCTGGCCCGCTAATCGAACGGCTGTGTGGTAAGCAACCTGAAACAAAAGCATTTCTAGTTTTACTTATAGCACAATGAGTTATAACAATCTTATTAAAACACAGACCTGGACAAAGAAAGAAAAACAAAAATGTTTTACTTAACGACGTAATCATGGAGCACACAATATGGCATCACTTGTTAGGTTAAGTATCACAGACATAATCAGACAAAAGCCGTTACCGCCAGTCAAGATAAGACTAGACAAGACAAGAATTTACTGCCATGTTTTAAACACAAACATATGCATGCAGTGCAACTCTAATGTTTAAAATTGTGCATAACCAAATACCATCAACAAAATATTATAGGAAAAATGTACATTGTTTTGAACAGTATATGTTTCTCACTTCCATTACCGTGTATAATTAAGATCTCGAAATGGTGTCATGGATGTTATGTTTCGTACACACCCACCCCAAACTCTATATGTAGCAAACATATAACTTTTTTGGACAGACAGAGAATATAGACAGACAGAAGGCGGATAGAAATGGAACAAATAGTTCCCTTGGTTGAACTGGTTGGTGACTAATAACTCATCAATAAGAGAAAGATAAATAGCTTAGGACCTTTAAAATTAAAGGAACATTTCTGAGTTTGCTGCAATGTTTAAGATGTTATCGACTTACAGAGACTTTTTAACAATAAAATATTAGTGGCTGATCGTTCTAATATTTGTACAAGGCAAAATTTCACTTTATTTCCTAAAATATTTTTCTCGTATGTACGACTTTATTTGAAGTTTCGAGCTTCTTACAAATATTAAGATGACCAAAACAAATTGAATATACAGACACTGATATTCTGAGCAAGAAAATATATTTAATATGTAAGTGTAATCATAGAAATATTTTATTAGTCGGAAAAATCTTTCAATGCAGCAAACTCAGGAATGTCCCTTTAATTCAATATTTGATAATAAAATACACAATTTTACTTCTTAAACTATGACGATGTCGAAAACACAACAACTGAGGAGTTGAAAGACAGCAACATGTCAAGATTGAACTTCTTAATTTAAATTCAATTAAAGTTGGTTTTGTTTAATGACACTACTAGAGCACAGTGATTTATTAATTATCGCCTACTGGATGTCAAACATTTGGAATTCTGGCACTACGATTTAGAGAAAACACACCGCATGGTTCCATTAGTAGCACAAGAATAGTTTTGTTTTTTGTTTTGTTTAACGACACACTCAACACATTATAAGTACGGTTATATCGGCGTCGGACATATGGTTATGTCGAGAAAAACCCCAGTGGTTAGCTGACGGGGATCGATCCTAGACCGACCGCGCATCAGGCGGGCACTGTACCACTGGGCTATGCTGCCCGCTCACAAGAATAGTAAAAGCATTTTACTTCTTGAATTACGATAATGTGTCAGTGCCAGTGCCAGAATTAATCAATTACGACACCTGTGATGCTTTTATTCCGTGAATTACGACACTTGCGATGCTTTTGCTTCGTGAATTAGACGAAGTTGAAAACACCAACATATAAGGCTTTAACGACGCCACACTGTGCCAGTCAGAGATAACATATGTTTCGTACACACCCACCCCAAACTCTATATGTAGCAAACATATAACTTTTTTTTCCTATATCATAAGCTATATGGGCAATACTTGCTTATTTAAAAAATCTCGAAATTATTAACTAACTGTTTGACTGTCTTTTAAAATCATATATATGGCCACACGAGTATACCAATATTTTTAATTTATTTACATTAAATATATATATACAAAATAAATAATGAGTATTGTTAGACTAAATATGTTCAGATTGATTGCACATTTATCCATAAACAGAGAGAGAGAGAGAGAGAGAGAGAGAGAGAGAGAGAGAGAGAGAGAGAGAGAGAGAGAGAGACAGAGAGAGAGAGAGTAAAACAAGACAGCAAGACAGTTGTAACATTAAAAAAGCATACACACACATACACTAGCACGCAACATAGCTTGATAACAATTGCATACATGCGATTAGTTTATCAGTTGTATTATAGTTTGTTAATGTTCTGTGATACTACGGGAAGTAGATGTTTTATTAAATTACAATATATTACATCTGTTGCCGGAGACGAGAGGATTTAATAATAATAATAATAATAAAATTATTATATTAAATATTTTCAACTAATGAATGATACAGTGACAACTTGGTAAAAAAATTGCTAAGACTGTTCTTACTAAAATATAAACGTATACCAATATTATTACATGGTTAAAAAATATGGGACTATAGTAATAGTTTTACATAATGTGATATAAAACACGTTTTAAAATTAAGAAAAATATATATGAAATGTTTATCGGTTTAGTGGTTAAAAATATATTTTAAATGCATGTATCATACCCGTGTTGCGAGATGAGTAACTTATGTTACTTTCAAAGATATTGCGTGTTATCTTGGTATCTGCGAAGGTGACCACTATCATACTTTGTTCAAATGTTCCAATATTTAAATAAATGTTTAACAGTCACAATTAAGAGAAACATACTAAATTTGTGTTTATCACAATGGAAGATATTGTGTTAACACACTATCGATATACAAATCTCAGCAGTGACCACATGCATAACCTTTTTTCTTTTTTTTAACGACGCACTCAACACTTTATAATTACGGTTATATCGGCGTCGGACATATGGGTATGTCGAGAAAAAAACCCAGTGGTTAGCGGACTAGGATCGATCCTAGACCGACCGCGCATCAGACGGGCACTGTACCACTGGGCTATGCTGCCCGCTACATGCATAACCAGTCATTCTTAATTTGAGGAAACGAGGTAAGTGAAGAAAGAACATGATGGAATGTAGTTTTGTTTTACCTAGTTTCCGAGTATAATCTGTAACAATCTGCGACAGGTCCAGTCGGCCAGCATACGACCTTTTGAAGTGCTTCTCTAGAAAATCGACATTTTCAGGACTGATTTCTTTCCTTTGTTCTAAAAGAACAAACATCTCGAAGGCTGATTTTATCTTTTCTTTTTTCCCTTTTGGGACATTAACCAGGGAACTTCGTAAAATGCCTAGATCATCATTTGTCATTCCATACGCTAGTTTCAGAAGCAGCTTTCGGTATCGAGAAAAATAAGAGCCGTTCTTGGCCAAGTACGAGTCGAGATCTTGTTCCTCGACATGTAGCAATTGGAGCAGACTCCGCTTCCCGATTAGTGTCATCATTTCCGCCACAATCCACATGTTGTTGTACTTTAAGTACCCGTCGTCTTTAAGATACTCGAACAGTTCATATCCATGTTCTGTCTTTTCTAGTTTATTCCATGAAAGGAAATCTTTACATAGAAATATCAGTGCCTCGACATCTTCTGTGCCAAGCTTGCTGTCTGCTAACAATAAATGATCCTTGAAGTCCATGCTCAAATTCTGCTGGTCTTCATCTGCAAATAACAACAAGCATAATTAAACAGAGAATACTACAGGGCTGGTCATTAGATTCTATTTATCTTAAAGCTGCAGTGTCTGGAATAGTTTTATTATTTAAGCATTTAGAACAGAAAATTCAATTACGTTTGGTGCATATAAGACGCCACACTCCGCACTGGTTTCACTATGCTGGCTTTTCCAAGTTAAAAATAAACCCAGTATTTTGAAAGTGGGACAATTTTGGCGAGCATTCACCAGGCTAAAAATAGTACGGTTCGGTTATTGTTGCATTACAAAAACCGAGCGGATTCTAGTAGCCAATTCCTAGCAGACACTCATGGTGACGGTTTAATTAACACCGGACTCACGCGCCTTTCGATTGTTACCTGTATTTCACACACTTTTAAACACACTGTTATGCTCATTTTTATTATTCACTACAACTTAAGAATTTTAGAGTTTTAAAGAGTATCTTTATATAAAAACAACACAAAAACAAAATAACAACCAAAACTAATTTTCTCAGTTTTATTGTTACTAATATCCGTATAAATACAACTTAACCATTTTATTAAGCACTTTTATAATATCGGAAGTATCACTTTAAAACTCCTTCTGTACTACGTAATATAGGATGTCCAACTAGTTTCGTATAGACCACACCATAGTACACATTATAAAATGCGTATCAATCCAGTGTTTAGAACATCGCCATGCATGTCTGCTGAATTTGGCCATGGTGATCTTAGCTTATTGTTACTAATATCCGTATAAATACAACTTAACCATTTTATTAAGCACTTTTATAATATCGGAAGTATCACTTTAAAACTCCTTCTGTACTACGTAATATAGGATGTCCAACTAGTTTCGTATAGACCACACCATAGTACACATTATAAAATGCGTATCAATCCAGTGTTTAGAACATCGCCATGCGTTTCTGCTGAATTTGGCCATGGTGATCTTAGCTTATTGTTACTAATATCCACATAAATACAACTTAACCATTTTATTAAGCACTTTTATAATATCTGAAGTATAAAATACTTTAAAAATCCTTCTGTACTACGTAATATAGGATGTTCAACTAGTTTCGTATAATCTTTTTTTTTTTTTTTTTTTTTTTTTTTTTTTTTTTTTTTTAACGACGCACTCAACACATTACAATTACGGTTATATCGGCGTCGGACATATGGTTATGTCGAGAAAAACCCCAGTGGTTAGCTGACGGGGATCGATCCTAGACCGACCGCGCATCAGGCGGGCACTGTACCACTGGGCCATGCTGCCCGCTAGTTTCGTATAAATTACACCACAACACGCATTATAAAAGGTGTACGAGTCCTGGGTTTAGAACGTCGCCATGCGTGTCTGCTGCTAATGTAATTGGCTGCGAGGAAGTGACTGCTAGAATCCATACGGTATTACAAAATGGCGAGAATTGTTCCAACTGTTTGCAAAATTAAATTGTGGCTTCTCAAGTTCTGTAGCCTACACAAATGAACTCGTTACGGAAATCAGCGAAATCAGTATAATTGTCTCGATTAGTTCATAACTGTTTGCCTACAAAGCTTACGTGAGGTCCCGAAAAGAAAGAAAGAAAGAAAGAAATATTTTATTTAACGACGTACTCAACACATTTTATTTACGGTTATATGGTGTCAGGCATATGGTTAAGGACCACACATATATTGAGAGAGGAAACCCGCTACTCTTTCCGATTAGCAGCAAGGGATCTTTTATATGCACCATCCCACAGACAGGATAGCAGATACCACAGCCTTTGATATACCAGTCGTGGTGCACTGGCTGTGACGAGAAATAGCCCAATGGGCTCACCGACGGGGATCGATCCCAGACCGACCGCACACCGAGCGAGCGCTGTACCACTGAGCTACGTCCCGCCCCCGGTCCCAAAAATGGCAAGCGAGTAACTTTCTTCATTCTTTAAAAAAGAAATGAAATTTAGACAAAGACAATTCAAAAGTCGACGAGACGTAATAATAAAACAAAAGCAAAAGAAATGATAATATACTGATCGAAAGAAATAAGGGAACACATCAAATTGTAAACCAAATTTAATTCACTACTAGCATAGTAATGTCTGTATTTCATACCAAGTTATAATGTGAGATTGAATGTCTGTAGTGTTGAATGTGCTGCTTATAATATTTTATGTTCCTAGTCAACTTCTGACAAAATGAATTGATTTTTTATGCAGTCATTATTTCTTGTTGCTATCTGTGTGATCTGTTATTTCTTTCCACCAGTATAGGTTTGTAACAATAGGTTTAGTATTGGGTTTTTTATGTGCATTAGTTTTCAAATAAAACTTCATTTAAATATTTGTATTTAAGACAGAGGTTAATGAATATACATCTGTTATTTATATATTTATCATATAATATCTTACATTTTCAGTGCAATCAAAGTTACTTAGTATGTAATATTTTTCAGATCACATACTTTAAGAATTTGATAACTTTGCAAATTAGATGTAAATTAGTCCAGGTCTCGGCACTAGGTTTATGTTTATTGACATTTAAGCAAACGTACTTGGGTGACACTCCATGATCCAAAATGAAGTCATTCCCATCCAAAAATACACTACGCCACATATTCTTACATCATTTGATTATGTAGTAATGGCGGACTGAAATTAAAGTTGCATGTACAGTTTACAAAAACACGTTGTATTAAGCTTCAGCTTATATGATAAAGAGATTATTACACTTGTGTATTTCGGTATCGTCAGTATCATATATTAGGAATAAAAATAATGTATTATGCGAGCCTCTGTCAAGCATAATACAATTTTTATTTCTAATAAATGATATTGAAGATACCGAAAAACACTCTGGTAATAACCTCTATAGATATTGTCATGGCTGTCCCAACAATTTTCTCAACTGTGCTGTGACATGGACGTTTCTCAATTAATTTTAATATTGGACAAAACAGAATATTTATTTTTACATTTAGTAGTAATTATTTGCACGTCTGGAACTATGCCATTTATTACAGTTATTGTTTAATGAAATTGTTAGTAGTGCAGGTCGTCGTGTCGCGCACTATAGACAAAAACGAAATTGCGTAACCATTGTTATTAGCGATCTTTTGGATGCACAGTACGATCTACTTTTACTGCTGATTTAGTTATATTTCAGAATAATATGTTTATAGTGTATGAAACTATGTTTGTAAATAGTTGCCGTAATTTATTTATGGGATATTAGTATATTACGATCGCTAAATGTGTTAATTTAATGCTTGACGTCGTGTATATTTTACGATCGCTAAATGTGTTAATTTAATGCTTGACGTCCGTGTTTTGGTCTTGCAGTCTTCGACTTTATTTAATTCCCACATTCCTGTGCACATAAAAACTATAACACAACGTTGACGTTAATATTATTGATGTAAATATTTCCTTAGTTGCAAAGTGTGTGTACTTACACACTGAAAACATCCCATGGGCTCATAAATAAACCTGGGATAAATTTCCGTTTCATCGACTGTTTTGACATGGCTGCTGGGGTTGACCTTGCCCTTCAGTAAAGTTATTTTTCTCCAAAACTTGTACTATCGATTAGCTATTTTCTTTGTTACATGTGTAAACGTATCCTAAGATGGTTTGTACACTATGGCAAATGGTTTTATTAATTAAGCGAGATAATAACTGTTAAACTGATTACTGTAATATTAGGTTTTTTTAGGAACTATATCCTTGTACGCTGATAACCTGTTTACACATGCAGGTTGCTAAGGTCTGATATATTGGTACACAATGTTTGTAAACAACAGTGCACTACAACAGTTTGTTCTGAATGTGCACGTTAAACCCTATGACATGACATGACATCCCTTGCATCAGGAATAACAACGGCTGCAAGACCGACACAACGATCTGGACATCCTGGAACTTCCGCCTACCTACCGGTGTTACCACATTTGCACGAGTCTCCTCTGGGTTGTCATGCCACGACCAGAAGCGGTCAGGCCCTTTTTAAGGGCCCGATGGGCAACTTAGGGTGACACCACAGCAACACCTAGGTCTAATTAACGAGCTACTCTCGATATACTAAGTCAAAAACTATATTAGCTCTACTGCTTTTTCATTTCTGATCGACCGTTCAAAATTTGCGCCAAAATTCCTTCAAACCAAAATGCGCACCTTTTCTCTTTGCGTGCGCTACAACAGCTTGCTCTGAATGTGCACGTTAAACCCTATGACATGACATGACATCCCTTGCATCGAAAACCTGCTGCTGGTAATGTACTTGGTGACACGGAAAAGGAGGGCAAACAACAACGGGAGGCACCACAGCAGCAATGAGGTCTAATTAACGAGCTACTCTCGATCTAATAAACTCCAAAACTATATTAGCTCTGTATCCTTTTTTCTTTCGGCCGACCATTCGAAAACTGCGCCAAAATTCCTTCATACTGAAATGCGCACCTTTTCTCTTTGGCATAAACTAGTCTAGCGGACGTGTTTCTGCTCGGTCTGGCTGAACTCAGCACTGCTTTCAATAAGAAATGTACAAAATCTGACGTCACATTGTGTTGACCCCATTCTCGCTTAATGAGCTGTTGGCCAATCGCGTTAGCGTTTATACCCCAACTTTGTTAAGGAAAACGGTATCTCACAATGTGACGTACGATTTTGTTATTTAACTCCGATATCTCTCACAGGTATGTAATAAATAATTAGAAGTTCTAAAAATACACTAAACTTGTTACGGGCAGCGCAAACTGAGGCAATGCTTATGGTCTACAAAGCTTGCATACTATCCAGGATAGACTATGGAGACCAAGCATATGGTTGCGCCTCCCCAAACCTACTTAAAAAACTAGACGTTATACAAAATCAAGCTCTTAGAATTATAGCCAATGTTCCGTCTAGCACAAGGGGCCAGAGCTTAGAAGTAGAATTTAATATCATGCCGCTTGATTAATTAATAATTGTGCTCTAGTGGTGTCGTTAAAGAAAACAAACTTTTAATTTCCAATCAATAAGAAACCGCGTCACATATTCCTACGTCATTTAAATATTGAGTAATGGCTGACTGGAATTAACGTTGCGCATGTAGTTTACAAAAACACGTTGGAGAGAAAACTCGCTCCATTTTGTTTATTAGTAGCGAGGCCCTGTTGAACGTGAACAAGTGTAGCTGACGTGCTGAATAGCGGTTGGAGTTGACCTGGGCATGCTTTGCGTAGGCCATCAATAGCGCTGGTGAAATATAATACGATTTGTATTACAAAAGCGATCACGACAAAGGTAAGACACAAAAAAGGCCTTATGTCACACTAACCTACTTCCTCAACCGTGCGAGCGTTGAAGATACTAATAATACAACTAGTGATCACTGTAAACATAACATACCCTGTATAACACAGACATATTAAACATATTCATTTTTTTAAATTATTAAATATATTCATCCAGCTATTTTTGTATGTTTAAAATTATTTATTTATTTATATACATGTCTGTATGTCTGTCTGTCTCTCTGTATCTCTCTCTCTCTCTCCCTCTGCCTCTACCTCTATCTATCTCTCTCTCTC
>JAECMU010057595.1:10332-20824 GCA_016106625.1 Dracogyra subfuscus
TACACTGCTCGCTCACTTTGATTTTTGTCCTTCCATCATATTTCTTCCCAGTATGGCGGCTACTCCTATCTTTCTCATCCCAGTTCTTGTCTCTTTTACCGAGACAGACTGGCTTCGGTGGCGTCGTGGTTAAGCCATCGGCCTACTTACTGGGTACTGGGTTCGGATCCCAGTCGAGGCATAGGATTTGTAATCCAGATACCGACTCCAAACCCTGAGAAAGTGCTCCGCAAGGCTCAAGGGGTAGGTGTAAACCACTCGCACCGACCAGTGATCCATAACTGGTTCAACAAAGACCATGGTTTGTGCTATCCTGCCTGTGGGAAGCAAATAACAGATCCCTTGCTGCTAATCGGAAAGAGTAGCCAATGAAGTGGAGACAGCGGGTTTCCTCTCAAAATCTGAGTGGTCCTTAACCATATGTCTGACGCCATATAACCGTAAATAAAATGTGTTGAGTGCGTCGTTAAATAAAACATTTCTTTCTTCTTTCTTTCTTTCTTTTACCGAGACAGGTAGGGCCTACTTGTACAAGTCTCTTATGCATGGCTATCAAAAGCCCAAAATGGGAAACAAATAAGCCAATAAAAACAAAACAAAAAACCCGTTCCTCTTTTCTTACACAAATGCTACATAATGCTATCTTCATACAAATAAACTAGGCAGAATTTGTGAAAATGTGCATATTTAAAGTGCTGAAGGCAAATGGTGTTAATTTAGGGCATACAAGCTGTTTAGGGGTATTGAAGGGTGCTGAACTCAAATCTGCTGTAAGCCCAGCTCAAAAATGGCCGATAATGCCTCAAAATTGAGAAATCCAAGATGGCCGCCACCTCCGGGGTGAAATGTATTTATGTGCATATCATTTTGACTAAACAAGGTAGACACTTTACTGAAATGTGCTTTTGTATTTTTTCATACATGGGGGATCCAATGCCATATTTAGTTTTAAGATCAAATGTGAAGAAATTGCTTCAAAACTCATATTTTTTTATGGGTGGACATGAACTCCAAATGGCTGCTGTTAGATCCACATGTAATAGTGGAGCTAATTTTAATTAGATTGCAATCAACGATACAACTATACTGCCTTCATCAGAGTCGTCTTTCTCCATCCTACTTTCCGTGCACTCATGTGTGTACTCATCGTCTTCATCGTCCGTTGTCAGTCTCAGCATTACTGTTGTCTGAGAAGCTATGACCGTTATCAGATTATACGACAATGTCCGTCTACTGAGTGCGGAAACTATTCTGGTGATACCTATACTATATGTCCTTACTCTTCTTTCCTGTAGCATTTAGCCATTCTGTACTTTTTTCTGGCGAAACCTGATTGAAGCGTCGATCTGTGCGTTTTACTACGAAGTTGCATTCCTAGAACTCAAGGACGACTTTTGGTGGTAGAACCGACAACACAGCCACGTACACAGTAGGCCTACCCAATCTGGCGTAGTTATCATGATCGTACCTGAAGAGGAATGGCTGCATACGTTTGAACGCATATAGGTGGAGATCAGAATTCAGCATTTGGGTCATCAACTGCAAGTGCTGCAGCGAACTCTTTCATGGGCTGCTGAAGTCTGTCGGTCGTCAGTTTGTCGACCATCTGTGCAATGTGATCGGTGTCTATGGATGTGCAGACATCTGTCAGTTCTGCTCTCAGTGTAACATCAACCCCATCCAGATACGTATAGAACCGTGGAAGGAGTATTTGCCAAAAAGCCTGTAGGGTAAGTTTGTGCATCCTGGTGGTACGTGATATCCCTTTCCTGTCATGACATGCTGCGCAGCATTGGCTCCCAAAAAACTCACACACAATTATTCAACGTTAAAAACTACCATTTTTATAATAAATGTGAGTTTCAAGTAGTTTCATGACATTTTATCTCAAAACAGAATATGGCATTGGATTCCCCATATATGAAAACCTACAAAAGCACATTTCATTAGTTTGTACCTTGTTTAGTCACAAGTAGTTTCTTGACATTTTATCTCAAAACAGAATATGGCAGTGGATTCCCCATATATAAAAACCTACAAAAGCACATTTCATTAAAGTTTCTACCTTGTTTAGTCAAAATTATATGTACATAAATATATTTCAGCCCGGCAGTGGCGGCCATCTTGGATATCTCAATTTTGAGGCGTTATCAGCCATTTGTAAGCTGGGCATACAGCAGATTTGAGTTTAGCACCCCTCAATACCTCTAAAAAAAAAACTTGTATGCCCTAAATTAACACCATTTGCCTTCGGGGTTAAGATTTTTTGAAAATTGATCCAGTCTAAACTTATGGTTTATCGTTTGTGCCCGGGAAGGGCGAAGTTTACCCGAGAAGGGCCTAAATAAATGCATTTAACTTGTAATTTCTGTACAGTCATTAAAACCATTTCATATTAAATTTAGTGAGAAGCTAATTCCTTGACCTAGAAATAAAATCATAAAACTTGTATACCAGTCTTTCCGACCACACCTTTACTCAGTTGAACGTTCTAAAGGCCCATGTATGCATCGTGTTTTGTTTTTGTTTGTTTTTGTTTTTGTTTGTTTTTTTGGCAAACAAACAAAAAAACAATGGTACAATTCCCCTTATGTTCGGTGATACGGTTCCAAATTAAAAAAAAAAAAAGTGTTAAAGTTTATTTTGACTAGGCTATGTAGAACATTATGAATTTTTATATCTACGTCGGGCTCTTTTTCTAAAGGTATTGCGCCACCTAGGATGTTTACGTAATGCAGCATGGCAGGCAGAGGTGTGAAAGGTGCATCCAACAAAAGTGTCAGCCCCGGAATCAAACAACGTATGGTTTTGTTCTTGATACTATTATATAACAAACTCTTGATTTATTCATTTACATACTTAGCCAAATTGTGTTACATTATGCCATATTATGACGTCATTCAAATTCAAAAACTCCTGTGATGCGTTATCTTACAAGTATGAGTTGGCGTACATCTATTAAAATTAACTTCCATGTTAAAAACAAAACAGCAATGACTAGCTGCAATTTACTTTCTAAATAAAAATGAGACATTAGTTTTGAAACCTAACCACAGTTAACAGATCCCCATGTCATAATACACTTCTCGGCTAACGCATTTATCGTTAAATCACTTTGCGCAAAGTTCAAGAGCTACATAAACAAATTAATTAATTTTTTAATAATAAAAATAAAAGATAATATAAAAGATAATTAAAAAATAGTTTGGTCATGATGCGAATCGACTAGGAGTTTAACGCAAAGTAAATGTAATGACAACATAGGATTGGGAGCGTACATGGTTTCAGGACGAAATTATTTGTATTTCGCCTACGTCACAACCTCAGTAGCCTTGTTTGCTTTCATTTGTCTTTGCAGGATTTGTCGTGTTAACTTTGGTGTTTTGTACCTGAATTCGTAAGTTTAATGCAATGCAAGTCTTTTTAGATTAGTATTGACATACTGCTTTGTTTTTGTTAAGGATTGTTTATTAATTTGGGTGCTAACTAAATAGAAGCTAAAGTTATTGCAGTTGTGTCCTTGAGGTTGCTCTTGGGTGTCCGACTATCTTTGCCAGTATTTAAACGACCTTGAACTTGACGTTTATTATTTGCAAAGACGACGAAATTTATATTCTGGACTTAAAAATATTGTTTTAATAACTGAAAACTAATGAAAGCATATACTTTTAACCATAAGTTCGACCCATACCCCCATTCAATGGTTAGTCCTTAGGGTTAGTCCTGGAGACTCAGACTGATATAGAGAGAAAAAAAAGGATTAGAGTTCGACCTGTACCTCTCAATTAATAATTATCTATACAAAACTGGGCCAAAGGCTCTAAAGACTAACCCTAATCCTGTACCAAAAACTACCCAAAATATTGAAAGGAGTGTATGTGTCGAACTTGTGCCATTTTTTTTATTGCAAGAATTCTGCTAACACATTCAGGTGCATTAATTAGTAATGTACAAACAAAACATTTTCAATTTTGCATTTTAATAAATTATTTTATTATTATTATGATTTTTGTTTTATTTGTAGGTCCGTCAGGCATGCCTAGTTTTCCAACTTACCTGACTGCGGAGCAGGAGGATGAACTCCGAAAAATTGCCAATGCTATTGTGGCTCCTGGCAAAGGAATTCTAGCAGCTGATGAGTCCACAGGTTAGTGTTGTAGAAATTTGTAGAACATAAACACCCAATCTGATTAAAATTAGCTCTACTGTTTATACCAATAGATCAGAATTGCATGGACGCCCATATCCAGGTGGCATTTCATCTATTAATAATTTAAATATGGACCAATTACACTTATCCTTTTATAGTGTCAGAGTACGAAATTAAGGGTCGCCCAGTCGTTCATGGCGAGTCAAAATGGCTTTCGGGCAAGTCAAAACCTTATCACGTGTTGCCCGGCTGGCGACCCAAAATTTCCACGAATTATGTTAGGTATAAAAATATTAAAATGCAAATTACTAGTTGATCAGGAAGTTTAATTTTTATTTATTTGTTTTCAACTGGTTACTGTTACTGCACTATCAAACCCATATAGGATATAATAGCGACCACTTCTATCGGACGCTCCAACACCATTCGGAATGTCTCGACCAGTCGGCCACGTAATATTCGTAGGCTCAATCGGAACACCTCAGACATGTCCATCTTTAGTCAAAATCGGAATAAATTGTCGCATTTCGCTACGCTATGATTTGCAGAGAGAGAGACAGGTTTTCCGAAGTTGCATTGTGTTCACGAAATATACTGAATCTACTATACCCCTTTTCATTCCAAGACAGAGCTTTGGTAAAACATTCCTGAGGTTTCATTGTGTGGATCTTGTGACAACTATTGAAAGTTATTTTTCCTTCTTTTGTGTTATTATTATTGTTTGTATGATATAACATGTTTTTGTGAAGTGCAATTTAATAAGGTATTTTAAAAACAAAATGCAGCCTTGGGCCACTCAAAAGTTGTACGGGCGAGACAAAGTGCTGCTATGAGTGGCCCAATTGGCGAGTCAAAAAAAATCCCAAGTTCGTACCCTGTAGTGTTATTCAGGAGCATACAAATTCTAAAAATATTGGGCAAGCAACCCTCGAAATGCCGTCGCAAAAGCTATCGCAAACTTGATTTGCGGCAGCATTTCATTGCCATCACAAATCTGTGAGTGGTGAGAAGTCTATAGGCATTTCTCTTTGAACTCGGTCCAATTACAGATCCCAGAAAAAAGCATAAATTTATTATCGTGTGTATAGCTCAGTTTCTTCAATAAATATAAATTGGTTTATTTCAGTATAGAAGCTTACGAAAGTAAAGTTGAGATGTTATATTTTAGCATATTATTACAGCAGTGGATCATAAATGAATAATTTTGACAGCAGTAATCTTTTCTTTAAAATTGCCGCCGTAGTGCCATTGCAAAATTGATTTGTGGCGGCACTTAACTGCCGTAGCAAATTTGTCCAAATTTCAAGGGCTGGGCAAGACTATTTATGCAATAGGCAAACTTGTTGGTCTATTTTAACATTAACCTTTAGACTACTGGATTAATTTTTAACAAGAACCACAAGTTTATAATTTTTACTCGCATATATTCACTTAAATGTTTTATAAATACATGAAATAAAGTTCATATATGAATTGGTAAGTATTAATACTATTATTTTCGTGGGTTTTGTTTTTTATTATTTTTAGATCAGTTAATGGCGATTAAAATTAGGCAAAAAAAGAGAGAAAAAGTTGCTTTTACTTACGGGCATTTGTGGCCAGCTGTCCAGTATTTGTTTATTATTCCCAATAACAATTGTTTTCTGACAGAACTGTTTTTAAACCTGAACTACGATTCATATTGCAATATTTAGTGATTTTCGTTGTTGGAAAAACTATAAAATTTATTATCAAATTAGCTGTCACAATCGGCTATCGATCTCTGAAAATGACAACGACGTGCCGCCAATGTTGTCAAGCGAAAATACTTGCCGAAAACCAATTTTTGAACTAAAAATTTCAAGGTATTTTTAGTTGAAAAAAATCAAAATAAAATCCACCATTTTGACTGGAAATCTTTTTTTCTTTAATTATATTTCCGTTTCCGGTAATTGCCCTGTGAAAAACGGCGGGAAATATGAATTGGGAAATGCACTATATACAGTGTACACTATGTCAACTGGCGAGATGTCTCGCCTGCGGTACTCAGAAGGTTGAAAAACGGGGGGAAACGTGCAGTAATAAACTCGGGATTGTATACTAGTATAAACAGATTTTATGACTATACCATCACTTTTTTTTGTTGTCATCTTGAAGCAAATTTTATATTAAATTATATATTAAAATTAGTTTCCGGCTTACTTTGTAATTCACCCGAATCATTTCGTGTACCCTCGGCATAATCCCAAATTTTTCAAATTCTTTTCAAATCACTGGCATTATTTTGCAAGTGAAGTTTTAATTGGTCGAATGAAAGGTCAGCTGGACATGAGCTCCAATGGGGTGCTGTTAGATCCACAGGTAGGGGTACCGATTTTCCGCGTTCACGGAATCATGGACAGAATCACAGAATCGTCGAGCATAAACAGAATTTGCATTTTCCCCCCGAGTTGTCAAACGTAAAACCAACTTTTGTATTCAAGTGTATAGGTTTATTAAATTTGTTTTAATATACATTCATTGGTTTCTGCTTAATTGATCGTTTGAACCATTACGGCATGACAAAAGAGTTAATGTAGGCCTACTGCATGACAAAATGTAAACACATATTTTCATACATCAGTGGCCGCCATTTTGTTGGGGGGCGGGGAGGTGGGCTTGTTTCCTGTCACCATAGACAGTATCCCCACCACTACCTTTGTACCAGTATATTACCGGACTATATTAGTAGATAAACGGAAAATCCTTTTCATAAGCGGAATTGGCGATTTTCATAAGCGGAATTGGCAATTTTTATAAGCAGAAAATCAACACCCATACACAGGTAATACTAATTTGTAACCAATGGAGCTAATTTTAATTAGATTGAACACCTCAGTGCCTGTGGTTTGAAAATTGATGGCAAACAATTATCTGCTCTCTGTATTTATGTATGAGAGCAGTTACTCTTGTTGGTCTAAATGAGAAGACGGGTGTGGGGAAAAGCCCTCTTTTCCATGTCTGGGACCGATTCTCGATATCTTAAGACTTTTGTCATTCTTGTTGGTCTGAAGCATATCAGTTTCTGTTATTAGAAGAAATTGCTTTCTGTTTATAAGCGCTGTTTTGGCACATGCTTACTTGTCTTTTTAAAATAAATGGATGTGCATTTTGATTCTTAAGACTTGAGCTGCTTCCAAATTTAATAAAATTTTGTCATTTGTATGCCTCACTGTTTGGTTTTTAAATCAGTAGCCGGCATTAAAAATCGTGAGTACTATTTATGCCACTTTCTAGTTGGACCTGCCCAGACATCGCTAATAGGTAATAATGTGTTGCTGTGAATGGGTCATTTGTTTCCAAGTCATCATGACCTATATACCTGAACATAATGCTTTTCATAAGATTTAGTTGAAATGTGTGACATCTAAGTAATTTTTGCTGATCTTGATGACGTTATATTACTGATGAAGCAGGGTTGAACATTAACATGAAAACCATGGTCGCCAGCATGGCCATTTGACAAAAAAAAATTTACTGGCCCTTCTCAAATTCAGCTAACCCTCCCTGTAATGTCCATATACGGTAATACTGATTTAGTGTCGATAGAGTTGCGCCCCTTGAATTTGGTTTTTTGTGTGTATAGTTGTGACGTCATAAAATGGTGAAAAGCGTTTGCTGTCTGCGAATATTTTTGGTGTTTTTTCCATGGAAGCTGGGATGAACTATAATTTTCCACGGGACAATTTGCGGTACAATTCAATAGTAATATGTTTGTGAACTTTGCGAGAACGGTCACACTCCCAATTTAACAATTTAAAATCAAAACTAGAATTTTCTTTCTTGAATAACAGCCATGTATAATAATAGCCATGTATATAGTAGTTTGCATCAAAAGGAAAACAATGAATTAATATGTAAGTTCATAATGAATAAAGTTAAAATTCAAATTAAAAACATATTAGACTACCTTTGTAAAATTCTTAGTTGCCGTTAGACCATAAAGGTTGCCATGGTGAAGGTGACTTTTAATACTGTAATTTACTAAATATCGAATGAACATGTTATTTTAGAAGTGTTATAAGATAAATAGGATGTGTCACAAGTGTTTTTTATTGTGAAAAATAATAACCGAATCGGTGTTTGTCGAGGCTCTGTTGTTGTGTGCACAATATGTACACCGGTTATCTCTAAAATTTTCTAGACTACTGAATACTCACTTTTTATACATATGGGAGTTAAAATTCATAACTATTATTCCTTTTTATTATTATTCATTCCATGTATTAAATATTTACACGATTTGTTTGTTTTTGGCTGTTATTACCCCTCCCTCCAATTGTTAATATTTTAATGTTTATCATTTCGTGTTTATGATTACACATAAAACCATACAAACGCCACTGTGAATTTGTTTAGCACTATTCGGCAAATATCATTGAAATGTTTTTATAATTTTAATTTTTATTCTCCCCACCCCCATGCAGGGGTTGAATTTGAAAAAAAAACCCACTATTTTGTCAAAAAATGTACTATCCCGTCTAAAAATGTACTATCCCTTCTATTATTAATGTACCAGTAGTTTTCGTGACTGTGCCCTGTACAACATTGCGTAACGAACAATTGTTTATATGCCAGTCTATGCATTACAGCGTACTAGCTGGAATTACCAACACACTCACTTGTTAGTGTCACTCAAAAAGACGTTTATTTTGTACCGGTAAGTACACAAGAAAGGTCTTAGTAGGGCAAGGATTTGTTCTGCAGAATTTTTTTTTTAAGCGGAATTAGTCGCAGGTGATTTTCGATATTCCATGCTTTATTTTCACTTTCATGACGGAATATTGGAAGAATTGTTTTACTATTCCGTTTCAAAATTTACTATTTGCGGAATAGCATAAAATTCGACCCCTGCCATGCGTCCCAAAGGTTTGTGGAAAATATTTCAGCAGTTAAAATGGTTTAAACATTTCTACAAAGATCCTGTTTATCAATGTTGTTAGGCTTACCATTTACGATACCTGAAAATGTATTAATGCGTTCATTCATGTTTGAGACCAGTATAATATAAATATTAAATAAGAAAAAAAAATGTGAAAGAAAAGAAAGAAATGTTTTATTCAATGACGCACTCAACACATTATATTTAAGGTTATATGGCGTCAAACATATGGTTAAGGACCACACAGATTTTGAGAGGAAACCTGCTGTCGCCACTTCATGGGCTACTCTTTTCATTTAGCATCAAGTGATCTTATATATGCACCATCCCACAGACAGGATAGTACATACCATGGTCTTTGATATACCAGTCCTGGTGCACTGACTGTAACGAAAACTAGCTCAATGGGCTTACCAACAGGATCGATCCCACACCACCGCACACCCAGTGAGTGCTGTACCACTGGACTAATCTCACCCTTACTTGAAAGAATGATCAAACTGATACAGGCAACATTCAGTTTATTTGGACCGATAATGGAACCTCCCAAGATGTTCTGAATAAAAGCATAATATTCATGTTTTCTAATAAAAATTAAATGTTTTCATTTCTTGTATTTTTTCCAAAACAATTGGAATAAGATTGATGGCTTCTTTGTAACACAATGTTAATAATGAAATATTGTTCATTTTAATTCTTAATCTACCTTTAATAAGGTTTTATGGTATTTAAATAAATAGCCAGTATGTATTCATCCTGAAGTCAGTGATGTAAGTTTTATTCAGAACTGTATTTTTAACATGCATAAGAATATCAGGACTCGAAACGGCCTGTAGCCAGGTCACCAAATTCGACCAAAGTCCCATTTGGGCGACTTAAATATTAAAACATAATGGAGTTAGTCGCCCAAAAAATATTATTTGGGCGATCTTCTTTCTATATCATATGAGCCACTATTAATAATTGTATTGCATATATTTATTCCATATTAAAATTTTGCTCGTGGTTTGCAAAACCTAACGTATCGGCTTACCGTAATTTGCCAACATTCACTTTATATTAGAAACATTGATGTTCTATACCGGATGTAGTCTTGATAAAACAAAGACATCCTAATGCAGTTCGTAACAATTCGGAACACCTCGGCTGAATACGCGATGAAATCCGAACATTCCTGAATGTCATCTTGGTTTTTGTCGTCTGCTTCTTGGTGTTCCGATTTCTGTTTTAATTGTGTTTTTTTGATTGGCCAGTTAATTTGGTGACTATTAAATTGACTAAAGCAGGCTTCGAAATTCACGACGGCTCCACGGCTTTTGCCGTACTGCCTTGTGCCTTTGCCGTGATGCCTCAAAAATACCAGTTACTTTACGGCTATGACAGGCTTTCAAGCGGGCCCTTATTTTCCTAATTTTCCTTATTTTTTGACAGCAGCCCTAATA
>JAECMU010057599.1:2896-13467 GCA_016106625.1 Dracogyra subfuscus
CGGCTTTATCCTGTTCAGGACGAATGGGAAATTTCGCTCGGCAAGCCTCGCGGAATTCCCCATTCTTACCTTCACAGGATAAAGCCGATATCAAGCGTCATTAACTAGTTATTCTCTATATAATATCTAACATAATAATTTGAAAAAATATATATATATTTAGGAGAAAAAAAATTTAAAATAATTTTCCACTTTTCATACCCTTGGATTGGTCCAAATATCCCAACTGCCAATCAAAACTGATGTCTATATCTTCCATTGTGTCTAGGACATACATTTCTGATCTCATGATTACATTACCCTCCTTTTTTTAACACCAGCCTCAGTGGTGTAGTGATGGACATAAGGCTAGTAGGTACATGGTTCGCACCCCAGTACCGGCTCCCACCCAGAGTGAGTTTAACAACTCAGTGGGTAGGTGTACGGTCACTACACCAACTTCTCTCTCACTAACAACCAACTATTAACACTTTGTCTAGGACACAGACAGCCCAGATAGCTGATGTGTGTGCCAAGGACAGCATTCCTGAACCTTACTTGGATATAAGCATGACAATAAGTTGAAAATAAATTAAATTAAATTTCATGCGAGCATTAGGGCCCTGTTTTACGAAGCAATCTTACACTAAGAAAATCTAAAGTGCATAGCTACTGTGGTGATCTTTCGTAAAACTGGGTCGAGGGGTGTAAGCTATGATTGAAGAACCAATGTTAAAACAGACAACAGGTCTCAGAGACCCAATCCCAAATAAAAAAAAGCTCCTATTCTTACTCTTGCTGATTTTTTTCAGCATCCCAAGCTCTGCGCCACTCTCCAGTTTGAGATTTCTGTCGTGCCAGTCTCTCACTGTCGATGCGTTCGCGCTCTTCCTTCCAGTGGGTGTACTCCAGTCGCTCCCGTCCAGTCATTGCCAGGGACATTTCCATCTTCGTTCTAGGAGGACCAGACTTCGGCCTTTCCTGTAACAATTTACCAATATATATTTTCTGTATTCTACTACAATGTACATACTGATAAGAACGGAAAAGAAATATGGCACTATGAGTTTGTCAGGTACGTTATAACAAACCTTTAATGCATTGACTCTAGTTATTATCCACATGGTTCAACATAACCATGTTAATAAAAAATAAAAATATGAAGCACACATGTAATAACAAGTGTAATGATGTAATTTTGAGAAGCGATGTCATAATATAGACAGTTCATGTGAAATATGACATCTCCTTCTAGTTGTAGTTAAAACATTTTGTGATGGTCCTTGTTATACATAAACAAATTTAAAATAATAATAAAAATAAAAGAAATTATTACACTCGCATAGGAGTTGGACTTATTTTACGAAACTTGTGTCAGGATTCATGTATTACCCCCTCACTCTTGCTCAGGCAATACAAGAATCCTGACACTTTTCGTAAAATCAGTACGACACACAAACTTGTATAATAATCTCAACCCTTGCAATTAAGAAAATGTTCACGGCGGAAACCCTAATATAGTCCATAGCAAAAGAAGTGTCGTGGAGAATGAAAAACTACATGGCAATCTCCACAGCATTGCTGACTGCAGGGATTGTAATCTCTATTATTACATCTTGTAAAATATTTACAACCTATAAATTCTGGCAAACCTAATGTGCTTATAGTCATACTGATGTTTTTAGTAGCTCCTGATGCATTTTATGTTAAAACAAAATTTGGGAACAAAAGTCCATACCTTTAGAAAAAAAAACATTATTTCCATCAATAAATGACAAAATATAACTGAGCACTAGCAACCTAATTCAGAGAACAGTAAGGCTACCTATGAATTTGAGCTGTGTTGTCATTATAAAATTGCATATCCACATAATTAAAATTAAAAGTTCATTTTGTTTAAAGACACCACTAGAGCACATTGATTTATTAATCATCGGCTATTGGATTTCAAAGATTTGGTAATATTGACATTCAGTCTTAGAGAGAAAACCCACAGCTTTTTTTCATTAGTAGCAAGAGATCCTTTATATGTACCATCCCACAGACATGACAGCACATATCACAGCCTTTGATAAACCAGTCGTAGTGCACTGGCTAGAATGAGAAATAGCCCAATGAGCCCACCGATGGAGATCGATCCCAAACCAACCACACATCAAGCAAATGCTTTGTAATTACTAATTAAAATGGGTCTCCCTATCCCCATGGTAATTACAATTAAAATGTGTCCCGCTCTCCCCATGGTAATTACAATTAAAATGTGTCCCACTCTCCTCGTGGTAATTACTAATTAAAATGTGTCCCACTCTCCCCATGGTAATTACAATTAAAATGTGTCCCACTCTCCCCATGGTAATTACTAATTAAAATGTGTCCCACTCTCCCCATGGTAATTACAATTAAAATGTGTCCCACTCTCCCCATGGTAATTAATTACTAATTAAAATGCGTCCCACTCTCCCCATGGTAATTACAATTAAAATGTGTTCCACTCTCCTCATGGTAATTACTAATTAAAATGTGTCCCACTCTCCCCATGGTAATTACAATTAAAATGTGTCCCACTCTCCCCATGGTAATTACTAATTAAAATGTGTCCCACTCTCCCCATGGTAATTTAACTAATTACAATTAAAATGTGTCCCACTCTCCCCATGATAATTACTAATTAAAATGTGTCCCACTCTCCCCATGGTAATTACTAATTAAAATGTGTCACACTCACGCCAAGTAATTACTAACTAAAACGTATTTAATACAGTAACAGTACTTGTCTTTCTTTTCTCTCTCTCATCTGAGCAGGAACATTCCCAAAATCTTGACCTCCGAAGTTTTTGGGATGTCGTCGTGATTCTTTCCTTGTCGACTCTCTGGCTTCCTGGTTGGACGATTCTCGACGCCTGTCGGAGAGGAAGTTGTAGGTGGGGTCTGGAGGAGGACCCTGGGAATGGAAATATTCTTTTTCATTAATTCTCTGATCACTTACGCTTAAAGACTTTCCTACGTATCATTCATTGGTCATAATTATGTGGTAACTGTGACACTTAAGAGTGCAAACTCACAATAGCCTAAATAGGCTACTCCTAACAAACAGCACCAAGACGGATGTCAAGAGAATTTATTTTCCCAGATAGCATAGCATATACTATGGCTTTTGAAAGGAAAAGAAAGAAATGGTTTACTTAATGACACCTCAGCATATTTTAAACTACAGTTACTTAATGCATAAGAGAAGAAACCCAATGCTGCCACAGGCTACTCCTACCTAATAATAAAAAAGGATCGCTATGTATTCTCTCAAAAATACCCCCGACACGAACTATGGTCTGTGGTATACTGGACACTTTTTCTTTTATTGCCATGAATAATAATAAAAAAACATTTTATTTTTGGTTTAACATATACATGTATATCTGATAAATAATGGCATTGGTAACAATAAAAAAAAAAAAATATGTTTTCAATTTATTTATTTCCAATTTGACAAATTTATGCATTTAAAAGAAAATAAAACCCACATTAGGTCCACCAAGAGGGATTGATCCTGTGACTGACTGGATGAACTCTTTCCCACTGAGCCTCATCCCACTATCATGGTCTTTGGTGTACTAATTGTGAAGCATGGGTTGGAATGGGAAAAACAATCCATACAAACACTAATGCAAGCAATAGTGCTAAAATTTGGAACAAGACTTCAAAACCAGGGGCCTAATTCACTAAACTCTTGCAACTTTGCGATCTCGCAGTGGAATGCTAAAAGGCTTGTAAAAATGATGCTTTGTTGTCTAGCAGAGCCTAAGAGTTTTGTGAATTAGGCCCCAGGATGCATACAAAACAAACCCAACAGGGATGCCTGCAAAACACACACACACACACATACGTTAAAATCTGTACACATCCAAACAATGCAAACATTTTATTGTTTCTATCCAAAGATAAATCATGCAAAATGTTAAATGCAATAAGAAACATACATGTGTACATGCTAATTTAATCGTATGGCAACATTAGATTAACTTTATTTTACAGCAATACATTTTATTATATACATAGTAATGAAATATATAGATCTACAGAAACTATAAGAGTCATATTTTCAGTGTGAAAACATAGAAATCATATTTACTTTTTGTAAATTTTATGATTAAATTATCTCCCTTTGTCTCATTTCTTCTTATTTATTTGATGATTACCAAATTGAATACTTCGTGAAAATATGGTTTTCACACATCTAAAAATGCTTTTTAAAAATAAATCCATATTTACAAAATGTAAACACTATATTAGTATTAAAGCAACACCCTGAAATTGAAGCACTTTTCAAGATCTGTGTGAACCCCAATATTTAACTCTTTAATTGTTTGAAGTAAAGTCAGAGTTTATGCTGGGGTAAAACAATGATAAAAATGTGGCTTCGTAAGTTATAATTGTATTTGAACATTCTCTACCAAATCCCTGGTTTTCTTTACCAAACAACAGGTGACAAAATGAACGATTACAAAATTAATATGGTTACTGAAGCTTTATAGTGAATCCTATAAAATATTCCAGACCAAAAGCAAATTCAGCTAATTGTTGATGACTTGATGAACGACAGTTTAATAAAGCATGTATGCCAAATGAAAAACAATGAATTAAAATAATCATTGGTTTGATAAATGGCATTAAGGTAAATATAAACAGGCGCCAACCAAAAACATTTACAAAAGAAATATTAACACAGACCCTAATATTACCAGTTTTTACTTGGACACCCTCCCCACCTCCAAATGATATACTTTATACAAAGGGTCCATAAGACATAGGCCTACCAATTTACCAATTAAAGTGACATTCTCTGGTTACCATATTATAACATAATGTACAAATATGAAATCCAAGCTCAAATGCACTTTTAAAAAACTCATGTGTGTTCGCTATGAATGGAGAACGTCAAAAGTATCCGCTTGATTCGTCGCCTAAGCAGCCATTGCTTGGCAAACCACAAACGACAGCCTGTTGTCAATTTCAGTTAACAGGTGCATCTGCAGATTTGAAATTGTAGGGTTCGTCTCAAAAAATGAAATGAGAATTCTTGCGCTGTACAAAAAACGTTTGCTTGAGGATACGTACTATTCTTTTGCTAAAACCGGTTTTGATCTTGACAACATACTATCGACAATCGTCCCTTCCTATTTAAGATCTAATATTTTATAAAGCGTTAGTAGAACTTTCAAAGTTCAGTTTACTTAACACATTGATCATGTATATATTTGTAATAAAATATACTAAAGTGAAAAATGACAATATTTTGGGGGGGAACATGGCCCCCATATAAATTTGGCTCAACGCAGTCTATAACCCCCAACCCTGCTGAAATCCCTGTACACACGCCTTGGAAACTCGCTACATTTTTAAACTATATATATTTTAAATTATTTGTTTTTTGTTTTTTTTAGCTAAGGATCATTTATATGTACCATCCCACAGACAGGATATCACATACCATGACCTTTTATATACCAGTCATGGCGCACTGGCTGGAACAATCCCACCGATGGGGATCGATCCTAGGCCGACCGCCTATTTAAAAAAAACCCACATTTTTAGGTCTAAGTAATGAATAGAAATATAGTCTTCATAAATGTTACGTATATCGAACATACTGCCCTCTTCCTCTACCCCTAGAGCGTTACATAATTATTAACACCCCCTTACATGTAATGCGTATGCCAACCGCTGGTCACTGTAAAAATTTCAAGGCAAATCCCATACCAACCCCTGGAAAGGTATTGTACCATTCCTCTATGGATATAAATATATTTTGGAGGTACGAGACAACCCCTCAATGAAGACAGTTAAATTTGTTCAAAAATTGCAAAATCTCATGTGATCCCTTGATGGGGTATTCCACACTTGTGATAAGCCAATGAAAACTAAGATCGGTAGGAGCCCGTCAAGAGTGTGGCATCATATATGCACCAAACATAATTGGATTTTCTGTTCTATATGCTTAAATAATAAAAATATTCCAGGGTATGCCCCTTTAAACAAATACCACTGGAATACCAAACTGCTTCTAAAGAATATCACTCATTCCAATACGTAACAAATGTACAGAGACAAATGTGTTCCGTTTTAAAGTTAAAATTTGCTTTTGTTTAACGACACCACAAGAGCACATGGATTTATTAATCATCGGCTATTGGATGTCAAACATTTGGTCATTTTGACATGCAGTCTTAGAGAGGAAACCTGTAAAAAAAATTCATTAGTAGCAAGGGATCTTTTATATCCACCATCCCACAGACAGGATAGCACAAACCATGGTCTTTGATATACCAGTCATTGTGAACTGGCTGGAATGAGGAATAGCCAGCCCAATGGGCCCACCAACGGGTATCGATCCTAGACTGACTGAACATCAGGCGAGTGCTTTACCACTATGTGTTCTATAGAGCTGGGCGGTATTCAGTATATACCGATCGGTATTGGTATCATGTCAATACCGAAATACCGTACCGAGCAAATCTCAAAATACCGAAAATTTCGGTTTTGCATAGTACATATTCCCGCCTGTAAGTAAAACACTAAAAATACGACATCACATTACCCACAAAATGGCCGATAAGAAGAGCGTATGGGCAAAATATTTCAATAGGAAGTATTGGCCGACTATGGCAATACAACCAATTTGAAGAAACATATTCAACACCATCATAAAGAAGCATACCAAGAAACAACGAAAAGGCTTGAAAAAACGGTGACAACATCAAAGAAAAAACAGGTAAAAATTATATCATGTACACGAAATTGTTTCAGTGCTATGCGCACGTCAGGCGCACGTGTACAAGCGATGCTATTTCACGTGATTAAGGCGTGATCGATGTTTAGGGCCTACTAAATTCGGGTCATTCCGTGAATGCATTCTGTTGTTGAATATGTGTCACAGTAACAGTTTTGCATTACCTACTACTTCTAGTTTTTGTTAAGGCCGGAGTTCTAACTTTCTAACACCGCATTACAGACTAGCGTGTCTGACGACCACGCATTTATATCTTGAAAAGAATGCAGGTCAGCTTTAGGCCGTATCTTTAACAGAATAAAATGAATACTTCCGGAGACTGTCAATTTTTAAAATCGGAAAAATGTCGGAGAGGTTCATGTTTAAAACAACCGCTTTTTATATTTATTAAATAAAACTGTCACGTTTACTTGTAAACAATATATATAACATTTTCCGATGCTTAATCAGCTTACAATTACACGCATAGGGATATTTTTCAGCAATTTATAGGGACTAGAAGTAGAAAGGTAGTTTTCTGCATGGCAATGATACGTAGCCTCGGATGCATTGTTGGTTACATTGGCCACTAACTTAAATATCTACACAATCGCGTGCTCAAACACCACTCTATACACCAAATGATCAGATGAGCAATGGTTCAAAGACATTACTTGTTAGAAAACCTCCCTTTGATAAAACAAAAATGGGTTGGACATAAATAAGGGGAAGACCCTAACGTGGGCGTGCATTTAGAGGCAGGTATACTTAAAATACTGCTTAATATTGGTTAGTTATTAGTGTTATATGTATACCGAATACCGTACCGATACCGAGGTAAATTGCCACCAAAATACCGATACCGAAATTGAAATTTCAATACCACCCAGCTCTAGTGTTTTATTTTAAAAGAATGGATAAAATGTAATAATATACATAGAATACATACAGTAACAAACTATGGTATGAGACCAACTCACACTGCCATCTTGAGATAACTCCTGCAGCCTGCCTCTACCATGTGGGGCAGGAGAAGAATTCGAAAACTCATCGTGTCTCGTATCGTGAGACTTCCACTGATTCCTCTGATCCGCGTCACCCCGACCGCTCATCTGCCCCTGGTCTACATCGCCGCGTCTGCTTGGCTCCCACACTTCATCATCACCATCACTCTCATCATCAACACGAGGCATGTCCTGACGCAGTTGCGGAAAGCTAAATCGGTTTTCGTTATTCGTCTTATTTGTGTGCGGTCTCTTCCTCTGACCTGAAGTGTTTGGCGATTTATGAAACGTTCTGGGTGCTGTCCTCTGAGGGAAGTCCTCGTTGTCCTCATCTTGGATGGCACTGTTCTTGAACTCCCACTGAATCACCCGAAAGTCACCTCGGTGATCAACAGGATCCTGCATGCAGTAAGAAGCCTACATGTTATGGCAGCACAATGTCATGGTTAGCATGAAGCAAACAATAAAAACAAAAAACAAAATATCATGCAGAATTGTGCTTCACAATCCAAACACAAACAAAAAACAATCAAATAGTTAAAACGCGTGGGTCAATTAGCAGTTTCTTGACCTACTAAATCCTGCAACACAATCTTGTCTAAATTTATATTGTAAGTTTAACCTGCCCTTTATTCACCTAACTAAACAGTTAGCATATCCAAAATGGGCATATAACACATGACTATGTTGCCATAAATTGGTGAAAAAACAACAGTGTTGATTCTTGACAGAAGTTGATTTAAATTCTGTATATTTACAAATGTACACATAATTAGGGATCATCCTGTCCACTGACTTTTGATATACATGTACCAGTCACGGGGCACTGGTACAAAGTCCACTATGGTGTGATAGGTTAACTGTTAAGTGGCCCTCCCTTTAAGGTGCATTGAATGTTTGTCTGAAACTAGCTCCAGCTCTCAACAATGAATAAACAAGCACACACACACACAATACCTTTTCTTTCGACTATATTATTATATACAATCAGGGTTTGAATTTTAAAACTGCATAGATGGAAAGTGTCTCTATATACTACATAATTATTAAATGAAATGTTTTCAGTGCAAGCATGTATAATGTTTCTTATTCAAAAACTAAAATTCAAGAATTTTATAATTAAACTTTAACAGCTAAATTTTTTACATCACATGCACAAATATGCAGCATGCATTTTAAAATTCCACATGCTTCAACAAATATTTACAGAATCACAAATAGGGACATTTTTCAAAATGCTCAATGCCAAAAATATGTCCTATCACAATTACTAATCATAGAATCAGTATTTAAAAAATATAAAAAGAATGTTTAAGGCAATCCGAGCATATCCTGTAATCAGAAACTGTGAGATCTAATTCAGTACACATCATATCACCACATTTGCAGAGAATGAAAGAAGCCTTCCATTGTGAGATAAGACACTTCAAATTGGTAGCAAGGGCTATTTTGTATGTACTGTCAGACAGACAACACATTCCATGACTTTTGATACTACCAGTCACTAAGAACTGTTATAATTGAAAATAAGTTCACTCATCTCTCCACAAATGCCATTTTAAATATTTCCTACCACTCTTACTACAAATCATGTCTCCTATCAATGTAAAATTGACAATTTGGTAAAATGGAGAAGAAACAAATCACAAATTTTCTAAATACATATGTACAACAAAACAGAGCAGACAGAAAAATGCAATAACATTCTGTACAAAAATAAATAAACTTGTTCTAGAAGGAACAAGGTTTATCAAAATAAAAAAATGAAAAACGAATGCTCTTTCAAAACCATGGTTATAGATGTGACACATATGGTATAGATAAGCCCCCAAAACCCCAATTGAATGACGATAGTAAAAACTAATTTCAACTCCACCAACCTCTTTTTTAACTTTGCCTCTGCCTCGACCACCTGACTTCGAAACCCGAGCTTTTTTGTCTTCACCAGTCGAAGGCTGAAACAAACAAAGCAAATATTACCATAAGTATCCTGTCAGTTACATCCATACATTTTTCAAAACAAAATAAGTATGCCAAGCAAACAAATATTAAGAATATGACAAAACAATTAAGTGTGGTTCTTCAATACTCTTCATTGTTCATGTAATAATATTATTAATGCAGATTGTGATATACATAGATATTATTATACGAGCGTGTGTGTGTGTCATACTGATTTTATGAAATGAGTGTCAGGATTCTTGTATTACCCGAGCGATAGCGAGGGTAATACATGAATCCTGACACGAGTTGCGTAAAATCAGTACGACACACATGCGAGTGTAATAATTTCTTTATTATCCATACCACTTGTAATGAATAAGAAGGTATCGAACCGTTTCAAATGAAATTAACGAAATCGCCATTGCGAATTAATAGTCTCATTTGCATAATCGTGAACAGGCGTCTATCGAAGTACCCACGTCATCCTACAGACGTAAAATATAGTTCCATAGAAACGTCATGAAAAATATATAAATAAATACATTTCTCATGATGCATTTATTCATTTCATAGAAATAAACAAACAAATGCTAATGCATATCAACTAATAACTAAAAATATATAAACTCCAACAATAGCTACATATTTAGTTTGTAAACTTGTAAACACGTAAAAACAACCTTGACGGGATCAGGGCCGTTTCAAAAACGGGGAGAGGGTGCAGTGGATGCAAGACATTGGAATCCTAAGAAGTATTCTCAACTTTGTATTTATCACATTAAATTAAAGAAAATAGCAAGCAAATGAAGATCTCATTTCAAAATGTATGGTGTTCATCCACCAAAGTGTATTTAAGGTCGACGACAGTCACTTTTCGCACC
>JAECMU010057604.1:0-29894 GCA_016106625.1 Dracogyra subfuscus
CATCACCAAGTGAAACTACGACTGACAAACACTACTGCATCCTTCATCACCAAGTGAAGCAATGACAGTCCCTACTGTATCCTCCCTCACCAAATGAAGTTATCACTGACCAACACTACTATATCCTCCCTCACCAAATGAAGCTATTATTGACCAATACACCTCCCTCACCAAGTGAAACTCTACTGGCCAACACTACTACATCCTCCCTCACCAAGTGAAGCTATGACTGACAAACACTACTGCATCCTTCATCACCAAGTGAAGCAATGACAGTCCCTACTATATCCTCCATCACCAAATGAAGCTATACTGGCCAACACTACTACATCCTCCCTCACCAAGTGATGCTACAACTGCAGAATAAAATTAAAACAAAAAACCAAAAAAACATATATATATATATACATTTGAATCTTTAGGCAACAGGCAGTTCAACTGTTAGAAGTTTCGACATTGGCTCCAATAAGATATAAATAAACCTCATCAGAGGGGATTCAAATCACAGAACCTCTGTGATATATCTCCCAAGTATTAGTTGCCTACTGTTTCAGTATTGTATATCAAAGGCTTTGATATGTGCTGTTCTGTCTGTGCAGGTTCATTTAAAGATTCCTTGCTGCCAGTGGAAACATGTCACAGGCCCTAATTAAGAATTGAACAAAATCGAAATCAAAATATAGGTTTTAGATTATCTTACAAACGAAAAGTCCTAATCCGTCTAAATTTGGTTCATAATTATTTTGCCTATCCCAATACTTTTTGAAAATCATTTGTTTAAACCATGCATCAACATTTATGAATACAGCTAAATTTATGGTTAACAAGCCATTTAATTTCATGGAATTCTTTTGGTTTGTTTGCTAGGTGATGATGAACATGCACTGGAAGACTTCAAGATGGCTGCTAAGCTGGGTAATGAGTTTGCCAAACATCAGGTGATGTTGATGAACCCATATGCTGCTCTGTGTAATCAGATGCTGGCAGAAGTGATGCACAAGATCCAGAGAGGAGAGATGTAAACAATACAGATAGAAAAACACATTCACTAAATTGATTAATGAATAAATAGTATTAAAGTGTGTGATATATCCACTCACATCTAATAAACAATGGCAAAGACTGTAATATTACATTTGGGTGAAATCTTTCTAAGATAAGTAATGCCATTATTTGTAAATAACTCTTAACCTGAAGAAAACCGAATTGATGTGTGTCTTTTCTCAGTAAAAAGGCAAAATATAGATATTACTTTTGTGATGGCAGTGGTGACAGCGATGTCTACTGTTGTGTTGAAGTTCTCTGTCCGTGAAACTTGGTTTGTAGTTACACCTATGGCTGTTCATCAGTGTTAAATTTTGTTATGGTAGGCGAACCATTTATTTCTGTGAAATTCTTTACACATGTAATTAATTATAAACATTATATTGAGTGCAATGCATTAATGCACCTGAATCTTTTGTTTCTTTTGTGACTGGTATAGGTTATTGTTTATGCATTACGATTATAGTCTACATTCAATTGGCAGCTAAGTTGAAGGTATGAATTTATTGAATAAAAGTTAAAATGTAAACATTCAGTGTTTGTTAGTGGTTTAACATTGGTGATAATTTTATATCTAGCAATGATTGACAACTGAATAGCTATGCTGGTTGATATGTAGAGAGCGTGTATCTATCCATTGCAATTTTTTTTAATGCTTTCATCAGACTATTTCAAGCAAACCTGTCATGAACACAGCCTCCGACTTCACCAGAAATTGGGAAAGGGTAGGGTGATTTTGAACTATTTAACGTGACTGTCCAGAATGTTTAGCTTGTTCAAATAAACACAAACATCAAACACTTTCCAACATTTGGTTTGAAGAAATAATAAATATGTATGTACAAGATTATTAGAGTAAAAAAAAGTGATATTGAGTTACTACAAAACATTACAATGTCCAGAAATATATTGTTTGTAGAGATACTCATATTCCAAGAAAGACCATTCCAAGTAAATTTAATTTAAATAATGTTGAAAGTATTCCACTGGCCAAAAACCGTTTTTTAAATGGCTACAGACTTAGGATAGTAATTGTACCTTTATTAGTGATGGCTAATTAAAAATGACATTCATTTGAGTTTAAGAGTGTGCTACGCAGATGGTCATGATTTACACGATCTGTCCTTCGTTGCCCATAGCCTAGGCTGGACCAGGTGGATGCCTTGCCATGGGGCAGGGAACATTTTGTTCAGCATCACATCGTAATTAATTACACAGGTTTTGGAGATCACTACACAATTTTAAAACATTAAACCAGTTGCTAATCAATTTTCAATGGACTGAAACATTGCTAATCAAATTGTTCCCTGTGTGTTGAAATTTTTATGTCTAGCACCTCGGCTTTTGGGAGGATCCTCCTCGGTCTAGCCTGGGACCCTTAGAACTCTGTTACATGGTTTTTAAGACCAAGGAATAAGGGAATCTTGATGACTTATTTTTTCATCAGATGAAGCTATCCACATCTGTAGCAAAAAATGGTGGATGTAGTTCAGAGGTAGAATGCCTGAGGTGATGTAAATCATAGGATCGATAACCATCTGTGGATGTTAGTTTCTTTGCCCACACTCCGAATTGGTTTCACTACACTGGCTTATCCAGGTCAAAAACAAAGCCAGTGTTTTTGAAAGTAGGAGACTTTTGACGGGCTCCTACCGATCTGTTTTCATTGGCTTGGAATCCCCCAACATTGAGGGGTCGTCTCATACATGTACCTCCAAAATATATTTATATCAAAGAGGTATGGTACCTATACCTTTCCAGGGTCAGTGGAGGATTTGCCTTGAAATATTTACAGTTGCCAGCTGTTGGCATACACGTTACAAGGGGGTGTTAATAATTGCGTAACGCTCTAGGGGTATAGGAAGAGGGCGGTATGTTCAATATATGTAACATTTATGAAGACTATATTTCTATTTTTTAGCGGGCAGCATGGCCCAGTGGTAGAGTGCCCGCCTGATGCGCGGTCGGTCTAGGATCGATCCCCGTCAGCTGACCACTGGGTTTTTTTCTCGACATAACCATATGTCCGACGCCGATATAACCGTAATTAAAATGTGTTGAATGCGTCGTTAAACAAACCAAAAAAAAAAAAATTTCTATTCATTACTTGGACCTAAAAATGTTTTTGTTTTTTTTTAATGCGCAGTCAGTCTAGGATCAATCCCCATCGGCCGGATTGTTCCAGCCAGTGCGCCATGACTGGTATATAAAAGGCCATGGTATGCAATATCCTGTCTGTGGGATAGTACATATAAATGATCCCTAGCTAAACAAAATAAAAAATAATAATATAAAAAATATTTGTAAAAGGCACGTGTGCAAGGATTTCAGTGGGGTTGGGGGTTATAGACTGCGTTGAGCGAAATTTATATGGGGCCATGTTACTTCGAAAAAATTTGTCATTTTTCATTTTAGTACAAATATATACATGATCACTATGTTATGCAAACTAAACTTTGAAAGTTCTACTCACATTTTATAAAATATTAGTTCTTAAATAGAAGGTATGTTTGTCGATAGTACGTTGGCGAGATCAAAACCGGTTGTAACGAAAGAATAGAGTACGTATCCTCAAGCAAACGTTCTTCATACAGCACAAGAATTCTCATTTTATTTTTTGAGACGAACCCTACAATTTCAAATCCGTAAAGGCACCTGTTAACTGAACTTGACAACAGGCTGTTGTTTGTGGTTTGCCGAGCAATGGCCTCTCAGGCGACGAATCGAATCAAGCGTATACCAGTACTTCTGGCATTCTCCGAATGCACACAAGTTTTTTAAAAGTGCATTTGAGATTGTATTTCATATTTGTACATGTCTTAAGATATGTTTCATCCTGCTCAGTATGACCTATCCTGTTTATCGGAAAGTGCTTTTCAGCAATAGGTTTCCTCTTTCTCCATCAAATGTCGAAATATTTGCTTAACAGACAACAGAACTTCAGTGTGAGCTACATGTACATACATACACAGAAGCAATTTATTAGTAAGAACTTATACAATTACAGAGTGCGATCAACAATGCTAACTAGACTCAACCTGGTGTGGTTTTCAAACGACACAAGTCTACCATAAACACTGCACCAAATGTTATTAGAAATATGTGGATCCACCCATTATATTGCACAACTATTAAATAAGATTATATTAAAATTGGCAATGATTAAAGAAAATAACTTGACAAATCTTTCACCATTATTTCACCAGAACTGGGGTTTTGTGTTGATGTGTGCGATTGGTATGTATGCAGATGATTATTTACATTAGAAAAACACTAAATATAGGTGTTATATGGACTGGATATTGGGAATAACTGATTACTGTCTTAAGGTATCGACTTTATCCTACGAAGGTTAGAACAGTGAATGCAGCTCGGCTAGCTGCATTCGCTATTCAGCCTGAGCAGGATCAAACAGATAATCTTACGGCAATAACCAGTTATTTCTTCTGAAAATCATTATTTATTCCATTTTTGTGTACGCAAACCTGAAGGCTTTTGCCATATGACACCACACAAGATACTTTTTTTGTAGTTATGTCACATGACATATATTTTTGGTCACTGATTTATCTAGTTATATCTCAACAATGAATACAGCGTTTGCAGGATAAATAAAGTTATTACTGCTTCAGACTATTATTTAAACAAATAATTAGATTGCGTTATCAGGACGGACAATTTTAGTAGAAACGAGAACCAAACACCCCAGAAATTTCAAGACTCTTGTTGGTATAATCCCAATGAGAAATACTTTATAGTAATGTTTCTTCATAAAATTCTGTAATGTTATGTAAACATGTTTATATTTGTGTAAACATTCACTGACAAGTTCTATTTAAAACAGGAAAGCTAATAACATTAAGTTTAATATTTAGGGTGTGTTTTTGTTTTAGTGGTCAATATGGCTGGTGTTTCAGACGTTTGTGATTTTAGAGTCTGCCTAAGTATATTGCCAGTCACTGAAGTTCGACCTACAGTAGTGTCAATCAATGCCACTAGGCTACACAAAGTTGCTGAGCCGGTCAAGAAATTAAACAGATGTTAACAATAGTACCATTCGTGGTTTAGAGAGTCATCAAGGTATTACACTCCAATTAAAACAAAGAACCAGAATTTGTAACTGGTTACAATCAACACCTCTGCACAGAGCTCTGTCGGGTCGAGTGTCTTAGTCCGACTCAAGAGGCTTTTGTGCAATACAAATTGCTTAAAATAGCATAAAATATACTGAAATAATCTATAAACATATTTATTGTTGTCTGTATAGTGTATCCAATAATTATAAAGGATTTTAAAATTAACTACAGGTTTTCACCTCTTTTTTTTTAACAAATGGGAGTAAGTAAAACAGCTACATTTACTTATATCTCAGTGATGACCTTATTACTCTTTTTGTCTAAACATGCGCTAGCTCGGGCTGTCAAACCCTTCTACGGTGCAATCTTTTATTAATTTTAAGGACACTGTACTGAATACTCCAACTTTTTATACATATGTGGGAATTAAAATTAATAACTTTTATTCCTTTTTTTATATTATTTATTCCATTATGTTAAATATATACAATTTGTGGGGTTTTTTTTCACTGATGCGATAAAAAAGAAAGAAAAAGTTTTCAGTTGATCATTTTGCGTTCATGATTTAAGATATACAAATGTCACTATCATTTAAAGAAACACCTATTTGGCAAGTATCATCTTTTAAATGTTCTTTTTTTTTTTCCTTTTTTTTTTCCCTCCCCCCGCCTGGTTGACAATTTTATTGTTCCCCACCACTGTTAATCAATTTTGCAACGGCACTACGACAGCAATTTTAAAGAAAAGATTAATGCTGTCACAATTATTCATATATAATCCACTGCTGTAATAAATATGCTAAAACATAACATCTCAACTTTACTTTCATAAGCTTCTATATTGGAATAAACCAATTTATATTAATTGAGGAAATCAGCTACATACGATAATAAATGTATGTTATTTTCTGGGAATTGGGACAGAGTTCAGAGAGAAATCCCTACAGACTTTTCACCACTCACAGATTTGTAACGGCAATGAAAATCTGTCGCAAATCAAGTTTCCCCGATAGCTTTTGCGACGGCACTGCCGACTGCCGTCATGAATTTCGAGGGCCAAGTAGCCTACGGTTTTCAAAATCTAACCCATTAATATTTGGAATGTAATTACATGTATAACTGAATACATAAATAATTTGAGGTGACATTTTACAATGGGAACATGAAATGTTTGTTACACAAGTCCTGTCTAAAGCAGTAAGTAAGGATGAGAGTGCTATCCACTGGTACTGATCTTAGGAGTCTAGTGGTTAAACCATCACTCAAGGCTAGCAGATCCTGGGTTTGCCTCTCGATACTGGCACCCACCTAGAGTGAGCTTAACGACTCACTGACACGGTATAAGGCTACACTGGCTTCTCTCTCACTCATTGTCCTAGACAGACAGCCCAGATTGCCTAGGTGTGCCCAGAACAGAGAACTTGAACCTTAACTGAATATAAGCATGAAAATTGGTATAAATGAAATGTACACTAATTGAAAATCATAATACTCATGTTCTCACAACAACCTACTCATTTTACACTGTCACTGTTCTACATAACTTGCTGTACCTAGTCTAAGTACCTAGTGTTCATGACATGCACCAACAATTACTAGTAAACGTAACAAATAACTGTTTACAAACAGTAATATTGTTTCTATCCCATGCAATTAATAATAAACTGTCTTCCTTTTTTAACAAATCAAAATTACACCAGTGAGTTTAACCAATCTAAATACAAATTAACTTTGTTGAACAAAGTTACTGTCAAACAATGTTCCTAACAATCTTCATCACAACATGGACCCAAATTTAAAACGTTTACAATTGTGATATTATAAATGAATCTTGACAACAATTTGTACCCTAAACTCAAACAGTTACAACAGGAGCACGTTTTGTGTAATAACACAAGGTCCATTTATGCTTGTCTACAACTAATGTGATTTAATCTCCTCAGCATCTCGTTTCATACAGCCCACTGCGTCCAATGTATCGCACCCACTTGATAACATCATGGTCACTGTAGTTCATTTTCGATTCAAATACCTTCAAGTAACGAACTTTGAAACCAGATGGTGCAAAGGGAACCTGCCAAAAATAAAAACAAAATTAACAAAACAAATCAACCTGAATGACGTTTTGTAGGTTGAAGACAGGCATGTAAGAAACTACCGAAAAGTTCATGGATATTGGTAACCATGGCTCCTGTTGACAAGATAATTTTACTTCCAAGTTGTATCAGATTCTGCTAACCATGTCTTCAATTTGACAGTTCCTGTTTGACCAATAACTTTACCTCAAAGTTCATGGATATGGGTAACATAGACTCCTGTTTGACCGGTAACTTTACTTCAAAGTTCATGGATATGGGTAACATAGACTCCTGTTTGACCAATAACTTTACCTCAAAGTTCATGGATATGGGTAACATAGACTCCTGTTTGACCAATAACTTTACCTCAAAGTTCATGGATATGGGTAACATAGACTCCTGTTTGACCAATAACTTTACCTCAAAGTTCATAGATATGGGTAACATAGACTCCTGTTTGACCAATAACTTTACCTCAAAGTTCATGGATATGGGTGGTCGAGTCCACTTCTTCTTGTCACTGGTGTTGAGGAGTTCTATCTCTGCACTAAGCTGACACTCTTTCATTCCTCCCATCCTCTTAATCCTGTAATAACATCAAGTACAACATTTACAATCTGTCTCAGAGTTATAACCATAAATCTTACACCACAAAATACCCAAAAAACAAACATACATCAATCAATCAATCAAATCAGAAATGAAAGTGGGTTACCCGGTAACATACCAAATTTTGTTGTTGATATTTTATTATTAAGATTTGCATAGGGTTGCATAATAGTGTAGCAGAGAAACCTCAATACAGAGGGTTTTGTGCATTTTATGGTACAAGCATGAAATGTGGCACAATGAGTACCATATAGTGATCAAGTTAAGATGAGGACCCCAAAAAGGAGTTTTATTTAATGATGCAATCAACACATTTTATTTTACAGTTATATGGCATCAGACATATGGTTAAGGACCAGACAGATTTTGAGAAGAAACCCGCTGTCGCCACTTATGGGCTACTCTGATGTCGATTAACAGCAAGGGATCTTTTATTTGCACTTCCCACAGGCAGGATAGCACAAACCATGGCCTTTGTTGAACCGACCCATTGAGCCTTGTGGAGCACTCCCTCAGGGTTTGGAGTCGTTATCTGGATGAAAAATCTCATGCCTCAACTGGGATACGAACCCAGAACCTACCAGTCTGTAGACCGATAGCCTAACCATGACGCCACCGAGGCCAGTCCCCATCTTAAAGGTCACATATATTGGTGGTCATTTTGAATGTTCCTATATGTGAAGCCCATTAATTCTTAATTTTGTAAAGGTGATAAGGAATGAAGAGTGCATGGTCAACCCAGAATATTTTCTACTTGTTCAATAAAACATTTTAAGAGCTAGTGCACATGGCAGATGTCACTAATGACAATCCAGTGGAAATGATAACAGTGCATTGTTGTCTTTACATACTGCAGAACAAGTAAATTCAATAGAACCATTGATGCCACAAAACTGCTTGTCCTCAAATCTAGCATTCTGGAGAACATCCACCAAGTCTGGCTGCATCATATAAAACGTGCCCGTTACTAAATATCTATATAATAACAGTTGTTTTGTCATATCACTTATTCTTGACTTGTTTTCAAATACAAAAGGACAACCACTGAATTATTATTAGTAGAATCTATCATGTGTGTTTATATCCGACGAGCCACATGTGCCAATTCCTTCCCACTGGAGTAGACCAACTGAGTGACACAGCACTTACTTCCATACAATGGCGTTCTCGCTGGCTTTATACTTGGCCTTGCCCTTCATACAGATCACCTGTACACCACTGGTGTTCAGTGGTGTTGGAATGCGTACCTGTGTAAACACAAAGCATATACCGTTCAATATCGTTCAGTACCAATACTGTTTAATAACATCTTTTTTGTTGCAATTATCTTGATACTAAGTGGAGATGGAATGCATAATGTGTACATAAAAAGAACACTTCAACAGTATTATTTTATATATGGTTAAATTACTTTTTAATAAACATTTGTTGCCACATTTTCCCCATTAAAAGCAAGGGATCTTTCCCACATACAAGACAGCACACACTATGGTTTATGATATACCAGTCGTGAAGGAACCGGTTGGGACATGAAAAACCCAATAAAGAATGTGTTTATCAAGGTGGTTCAATCATACAACCAAGCACTTCATTCAAGTACTCAACCAACTGAGCTATGGTCGATGACAGTCACTTATCACACCCTTGTTTTGGCTTCGTACACAATAAATAAAACATATCCTATAGTAATCCTTTGATACGATATATTTAAGAAAAGGTACTTTTTATTGCTTTCATCTTTTAAAATTTAAAATTAATATTTTGTCCAGAATTATGAAAAATAAAAACATACCGACCTGTAAACAACATCATCTGTTCGTTATAGAATTTTGACAAGGGTCAAGATTAGTAGACCAGTTTTTATTTTAATGTGGCGAAGCATTTTAATAATACACCTGAATTCTATTTCAATGATGTCACTTTTCCAATATTGTTACTTTACATCTCCTTACAATAACATTTAACTGGGTATTCGAAACGCTGAAAAATTCCAATGCAAAACTGCTATTAAAAAAAATAAAAAATTCAAACATTATTAGTGCACCTGGCCTGGTGCTTATAAAACTTTTAGAGTCTAGACTCGAGACTCTAATAGAGTCTGACACGATAACGTCATGGCAACGCCATACAAATTTTATGTGTGTGACGTCATTAGAGATTGAGTCTGGACTCTAAGTTTTATAAGCACGGGCCCTGGATGTGTTTGAAGAAAATCTTGTTATTTAGGAAATAACAATGTGGAGTTTTTAGATTTGTGGGTGTTATTGTCCATTTGATTCCACAGGTGCCAAACAGACAATAACACCCTCAAATCTAAAAACTCCATATAACAATGTCCATTGTAAACTGAATTGTTTTTCTACAAAACTAAAGTTCTGTATATTTAGCATTTCTTGAAAAAAAAATACCTGGCTACAATCTAACTGTAGACCTTTGAACTGTCAACTTGGCCTGTTCCAATTGCTAATAACGTGACTTTCTAATGACATCATTAGCTTTCCGGGTGTTATTTTCATTTGATCCCGGAAAAAGAATACAATTAACCAATCACAATACAGAACACACTCGTCATCAGTTTACTATAAAAAAAAAATTCCTTTTACACAATATGGATTTCAAGTGAAATTATAATAAGATATGTTATATTTATTGTGTACAAAGCCCAAACAAGGGTGTGACCTTAGATGCTGTGCCCTTTTAATAACATTACTATAAACTAGTAACTTCTTACTATAAGTGAAATAGTTAAGTCTTTATTACTAAATCTGTGAAATATACGGTTATACGTGAAGATGATCAGAATGATACGGTTTACAAACCTCAACTTTCTGTGCTAGGAGTGATGGCTTGAAATTTGACTTCACTACAACTTTCACCTCCATCTTATGGCGGCCAACCTCACGAACAAGAGGTATAACTCGGAATGGCAAACTAATATCCTTGGTTGTTCGATATCTGTTTAAAAATAACAGCATATAATTAGTTATCGTATAACATACACATCCCATCTTCATTACAAATAATTAATATTCAGAGTGTGAAAAGTATTTGCACACCGAAAATAACACTGAAAAAAGATGTATTGCTTGGCAATGAAAATTATTCTTGTCAGCATTGTAATTATGTTTACATTACGCACTACCAGTATCTGTCAAAATATTACTCCCTATCAATTTAATAAAATGTTATAACATGAAAACATTTTTAAAATGTTTTAATAGAAAAAAAAGAAAAAAATCAATACTGTTATGTATTAATGGTATACTTGATACACATATGTATGTATATTTATATTACTGCATTTTGTTTTGCCTACTGGTATGTGACATGGTTATAAATAAATAATTAAATACATTTTTTAAAAATATAATACAAATAAAATATATCAACTGCACCGGCCTCGGTGGCGTTGTGGTCAGGCCATCAGTCTTCAGGCTGGTAGGTACTGGGTTCAGATCCCAGTTGAGGCATAGGATTTTTAATCCAGATACTAACTCCAAACCCTAAGTAAGCAAGGCTCAATGGGTAGGTGTACACTACTTGCATCATGGTTTGTGCTATCCTGCCTGTGGGATGTGCAAATAAAAGATCCCTTACTGCTAATCGGAAACAGTAGCCCGTGAAGTGGGGACAGTGGGTTTCCTCTCAAAATCTGTATGGTCCTTAACCATATGTCTAATGCCATAAACCATAAATAAAATGTGTTGAGTGTGTCATTAAATAAAACATTTCTTTATTTATTTGTATCACCTGCAAGACCATGAAACAACTAAACGATCACAGTCAAGCACCTTAACATCAGTAAGTATAGGTCAAGTTTTAAAATTTGTACATGGAAAATTCAAGAGATTGTGAGCTTTATGAAAATTAAAATTTGTGAATTTACCACCTACACAATTTGTTTTTTGAGAGAAAAAAAACCCAGGTTATTTTAACTCTGCAATTGTACCAGGGTCGGACTTTTATCTGGGTCAACTTAAGCTCTACTTTTATTTTATAAATAACTCAGGTTAAACTGAAGTGTCGTGATGCTGCTATATATAGCAGTTGTGGCGGTAACTTGTTTACTTTATTTTACTTTCTTGTAACAGATCATTAAAACTGAGAAAACTAAAAATCAAATGATAAACTAAAGAAAAATATACTACCGATAAAGAAGAACAATCTTTTCTTCAGTTAAGAAAACAGAGCACAACTAATACATGATCAAGCAATTTTAAAATTCAATATGTCATAGGCCAGATATTTTGTAGATCAAACAGATTTAACCTTGGTTATATTTAACAGTATAAATATATACAGGTAACAAGTTATTAAACTATAATCAGCTGAAAATATTTAATTTTTCATTAAAAAATGTGTTCTATATACATGTAATATCTATGAAAATTTATGAATCTGACAGATTGCATTAGAATGTATTTTGCAATGAAATTTTAAAAGATAAAAACAAACACTATAAACTCTATGTTAGTTTAAACTTGAAGAGTAGTGACAAACCTCATGAGTTCATATTCACCGTCTGGTGGTATAAAGCTAATACTGTGCTCTGTCTCAAACTTGCTCAGCTTTACACACTGGTGAAACTGACAGTCGTCAATAGCAATTGATGTCTTGCCACCACCAAAATGAGTACTGAAAAACAAGAACTTCACTCCATAAGCCCGATTAAATTTGATGCTGGGATATGTTTCACTGGTTTTTCATAATTTTTGGATGCTTCCTAAATATTGCTGTAGTCTTTCAGCAAGAACATTTGGGTGGGATAAGCATATTTCAGACTGGACAAGTAAAACATGTTCAACACTTGTCCTATAGGAGAGTTAACGTAGAACCCTGGCATTTCCACCTGGTTACCTCTAAGTAACACACTGCAACTCAACTTTAAAACAAATCATATTCATCAAGAAGAAACAACAATAGCTGCAGCAGTCTTCTTTAAATCTGTCTCTGTCAGTGTCAGAATGGGTATACACTGATTTATTTGTACAGAATAACAAATCAGCTATGAGGAATTACAGATTATCTGTTCCTTGTTAATGAATGTTAATGGCCAGATAATTGCTAATTTGTTGTATTGAGTTCATTATTCTCTTTATAACCCATTTTCTCTTTTAATTGGTTTTTAATCTAAAAATCCTTCTGCTGTGTATGGACTAATCAGCTAATATGGCACTTAAACATACACTCATAACATTTTGTAATGTAAGTGAAGTCATGGCATAGCAGCATTCTTTTTACAGCCAAATGTTTACACAACATAATAATGCGTTAGAACATATTTATTTTTCTATGTCATTAAAGCTACTGCTTCGGATTTCACAGTAACAATCGTTCCTGGTACTATGTTGATACTGTGTTGCTAAAATCACAGAACAGAAATTTTGTTTCCCATGACTATTATAGCAATATGACTATTCAACAAAAATAACATACATTTAAAATAAAATAAAAATTTCAATGGGTTCCCATGATCACAAGGCACAGAACAAAAAATATAACATTTCATGTTTATGAAACAATTGAGTCAAACACAAATGTTTGTAAATTGTACAACATTTGCGTAATCTGAATTGGCTGCAGAAGCAATATGCAAATTGTGCAATCATCCGTGGATAAAACATCCACGGATGATTGCACAATTTGCATATTGCTTCTATGGGTAATAATACATTACCTTGTTCACTTGACTAGCATTGGAATGGTGTAAACTGGCTTAATTTTTGCAGAGCCAGTCATGGGAAACAAGTCATTTAGCATAAGCATTGATAAAAATATGTCATCATTTGTCAAAAGAATACTGTAACCAGTTGGGGGGGGGGGATGGTTGGGGAATGTTGGTGGGAGTGGTGAATGAATAAAACAAATGCATAGAAACCATGTAGTGTTTTTTTGCATGTGCATTCTGCACTCAATATCTGTCCCATGTGCTGTTAGACAAGAGAGATCTTTTTGGCTAAAACATATCCCTGTGGCGGACAGAATATGGTTTGCATATAAGTTTCGGCTACATAAAAAGTTTGTTAGTGACAGTGTTGTATGCTGCATCATTACAGGAAATCTTACATGATTGTTTAAATAAATGATGTTGCTCCTGTACATAAATGTATTTGTGACTTGTACATTGGAATAAGAGCACAACAAATATATATTAATCAGCATGATTCATTTTATGTTCCTTGTGTGTGCATACATATACAGTCAAACCTGTCTTAAGTGGTCACACAAGGGAGTAGATAAAAGAGGCCACTTAAGACAGGTGGCCGCTGAGTACAGGTTGCCATTTATAGAGTTGTTGTTTCTTGTTTTACCGTTTGTACTGCTAATCAACGGATGTGTGCTTCAGTTGACTATAAATACATTTTTGACATGTCGTCTCCTTCAGCAATAATGCAAATGGAATGTATTAAATTAACTGTTATCAACAAGGGTTTTTTTTCTCTCCATTTAATTATTTAATTCCTATTTCATGTGGTGTATTGTCATAGTAAGTGGCCGCTTAATACAGGTATTTTAGCAATTTGCGATACGATTTAGGTGGCCGCTTATTACAGGTGCATTTACGTTATAAATCGTTTGGGAGGAAAAAAGTGGCCGCTTAAGGCAGGTGACCGCTGATTACAGGTGGCCACTAAGACAGGTTTGACTGTATATTTATATTAATAAGTAGTTCAGTTGAATATTAAAATATGCAAATTTCATCCACCAGCCAAATGGTTATTCAAATCACAGACCCTTAACTACATTATTCTGTATACTACAGGCAGTAATAGACATGTGTCTGTGCACAGACACTTAATTACATTATTCTGTATACTACAGGCAGTAATAGACATGTCAAACAGTAATGAATAAATACAGGACTGTATTTTATGTACATGGCTATACAAATTGTAGATGATATCAAATGTTTTAATTTATTTTCAAGTCACAGGTATCTGCACTGTACAACATGGAAGTCAGTTTTATACACAAGAAACAGCTGGACACTGGACAAAAAAGCCCAAATGACTTTGAAAGGTTTATAAAAGTTGTGGGTTCATTTGTGATTTTCATTAAAGAACAGACCGGTAAATGTTTTCAAGCAGTGATATAATCTGATCATGCTAGCTAACTCCTGTGACATAAGTTTTATAGACTATCTATACTATAGGTATATCAAAGGTCCTGGTATGTGCTTTCCTGTCTGTGTGATGGTGCACATAAACTGTACTGTAAACTATTAGCAATGTATGCTTTACAAGACAATGCTACATGTACTGTAGACGTATTAGCAATGTATGCTTTACAAGACAATGTTACATGTACTGTAGACGTATTAGCAATGTATGCTTTACAAGACAATGCTACATGTACTGTATACGTATTAGCAATGTATGCTTTACAAGACAATGTTACATGTACTGTAAACTATTAGCACATATATGCTTTAAAAGACAATGCTACGTGTACTGTAGACTATTAGCACATATATGCTTTAAAAGACAATGCTACGTGTACTGTATACATGTACGTATTAGCAATGTATGCTTCACAAGACAATGCTACATGTACTGTAAACTATTAGCAATGTATGCTTTACAAGACAATGCTACATGTGCTGTAAACTATTAGCAATGTATGCTTCACAAGACAATGCTACATGTTCTGTAGACGTATTAGCAATGTATGCTTTACAAGACAATGCTACATGTACTGTAAACTATTAGCAATGTATGCTTCACAAGACAATGCTACATGTTCTGTAGACGTATTAGCAATGTATGCTTCACAAGACAATGCTACATGTACTGTAAACTATTAGCAATGTATGCTTCACAAGACAATGCTACATGTTCTGTAGACGTATTACTATTAGCAATGTATGCTTCACAAGACAATGCTACATGTACTGTATACGTATTAGCAATGTATGCTTTACAAGACAATGTTACATGTACTGTAGACGTATTACTATTAGCAATGTATGCTTCACAAGACAATGCTACATGTACTGTATACGTATTAGCAATGTATGCTTTACAAGACAATGCTACATGTGCTGTAAACTATTAGCAATGTATGCTTCACAAGACAATGCTACATGTACTGTATACGTATTACTATTAGCAATGTATGCTTCACAAGACAATGCTACATGTACTGTAGACGTATTACTATTAGCAATGTATGCTTCACAAGACAATGCTACATGTACTGTATACGTATTAGCAATGTATGCTTTACAAGACAATGCTACATGTGCTGTAAACTATTAGCAATGTATGCTTCACAAGACAATGCTACATGTACTGTATACGTATTAGCAATGTATGCTTCACAAGACAATGCTACATGTACTGTAGACGTATTAGCAATATATGCTTCACAAGACAATGCTACATGTACTGTAAACTATTAGCAATGTATGCTTCACAAGACAATGCTACATGTACTGTATACGTATTAGCAATGTATGCTTCACAAGACAATGCTACATGTACTGTAGACTATTAGCACATATATGCTTCACAAGACAATGCTACATGTGCATGCATTATTCAGCATTAGTGACTACACTACATAACTATACTGCAGGTAATATTACACAAAAATATTTAATTTTTCACCACTGTAATTATAATCATAAGCCTAATTTTTATGATCATTAAGCCTGGATGGTTTAATAAAATAAAAAATTAAATTAAAAAGCAAATGTAAGTCTGTGGCATTCAAACATGGATCCACATGTAAAGCCTGTTGACCAATCCAGTATGTTTTTGTCAAATACTAGTAAATATTGTTTAAACCTAAAGGAGCATTATAAAGTGTCTTTCATCAGAAATCTAAAAAAATACCAACTTAAAAACACTGAAGCAATATAAATGCTTTCCTTAACCAGACAACACTATTCTACAGAACGTAATTGCTAAAATAAATGCAACTAAAAATACAGAAAACAATTAATCAAATAAAATACCTGTAAGATGTGCTGCTACAAAATTATTTTCATCATAACTAACACTAAGTGAATTAATTTGCAGATAAAATGGTTACAATAGTGAAACATTACACTAGAAATAATAAACAGTGGGGGGAAAAAGTGGTGCTTAATTTCAGAATGACCATAAACAATACAAACTGGTGCCAACAACATCTGTTAGAAAACAAGCCATCTAGTACATCTAACATGAGCAAAATGAAGTGTATATAAAATATTCTCTCCATGTTACATGCATGATGTTTATGGTTAAACAGTGCACTGTACAACACACCACACAGATAGTTAAATGAAGCCAACTATTTTCTGTTAAAAGTATAATCTTGAGGGGAAATATGTGTCACACAAACAAATATTTACAAAAAAGATCATTGTTAGATTTCCAAATTATCCACTGAGCACTCCAATGTTTAGAGGGACAAAAGAGACAAACATTTTATGAGAGGGAGGGAGGGATGGATGGATGGATGTTTGTATTTTATATTACCGGTATGTATTTTCAAATGATGCCTCATCTGCTTTATATCTAACTATACTGACAAACTGTACGTATATAAAATTTGAATAATTTGATAAATATTGTTGAACCAATTTAGAAACTACCTTACAAACACTTTGCATGTATCATAAAGTATATTGTGATATTTAGATATTGAACTTCATGATACTGACATATCGTCCCACCATATAATTTATTGGCCTTCTATAATACAATTTCAAGTCTTGTAAAGTTTGTTGGATGTCAGTATATTTGTGTGTGTATAATTGTGTTAAATGTATGATGTAGAACGTGATACGGGAGAGCAGTCTCTATTTGTACTGAATGTGTTACTTTCTTCTCATTATTGTTTAGGATTCACTGCGTCCATTGCCAAACTAGCTATTGCTAATGTTTATACAAAATGGCTACATTATTTAGTTTTTGAATAATAAACTTTTTTTTAAATTAACCACTTTTGAATAATGTTCAAGGAAAAAATATATCTAAAAAGTGGCTAGAACTAAATTTTATCCAGTGTTATTATTTACTCTGTTATTATTGTTATTACAATTACAGTTGAAATTTGTCTAAAGTGGACCATGAAAAAAATGAAATTCTGTTGCGATTATCTGAATTCTAAAACATGACCTTCTATACACCCGATCCTGTCTAACTCGGATAAATGTTAGGTCCCAGACATCACCTGTTTTAGAGAGCAGGGAATATTTTGTTCACTATCTCATCATGATTTGCTACACAAGTTTAAGAGACCATTAAACAATCAATTTTCAATTGACAAGATATGTCACTAATCAAACATTTTAAAATAAAATGTTCCCTGTAATAATTTTAAATATTATTATTAATGGGATGGCTGTCTGGAATCTGGGTGGGTGAATGGACAGAACTGATTGAAATATCTAACATTCAGTTGTTAAAACATACACATTCATTAGAGTTGAATGTCATAGCAGATGTAACAGAGTTTCACCAACAAAGTATTAAATTGGGGAGGGGGGTAAAATCAACCAAACTGACCCCGTTTCAGACTGTACAATGGTCTGAGAACATCTGTCTGTGAAACACTTGAAGGGGTGGGGGGGGGGAATATTATATAAAGATTATGTTTACATAAAGTGCACAGTAACAAAAGTTACTGTATTATTAATTACATCTTGACACACATTTCCACCTCCAAGTTAATACTGTGATGTTCAATCTGGTATGAATTACTCTTACCCTTTGCTTGATTTTGAGCCAAAACCATCGCTGTAAGAAAACAATGGTAAATTTGTATGACTGACCAACAATACGTATCGGGTACATCTAGCTCAACATGTATTCACTGTTACATTACAGTCTTTCTCAAAATTTACCACTCAAAAACAAACTAACAAACTGTATGTGCTAACACCACATTACTGGAATCCTGGTTACACCAGGCTTGGAATTTTCAAGTCCTGTAAGAATGCACATTTATATAAACAAAATTAAAGAAAAGCACATGTACATGTCAGTGCACAAATTTGTGTTTAATTTAAAAAAAAATTAATGCTTAATCTTTCTGAGCAAGCATCGCAAACATATATTATGTAAAAAGCAAGGCTAGCTCTAATTCACCAGTTACAAATTTTAAAAACAATTGGCAAATTTTATTTCAATATGGCAAACTAAGTTCATGTGATAAGTGATATTTTGTTTTGAAAATGATAGGGTTTGTGCAATGTTTGAAGTTTAATAGATAATTAGGCCAAATGTTCTGCTCACCCAGAGCTAGCTCTGTTGTGTTACTGAGTAAAAAGCAAGCTAATCTTCTGTCATTTAAACAATGACCGGACAATACAAACAGATGAATAAAATAAACTAATGTAGGCCAGTTATAAACTATACTAGCAGAAAAAAGTTCCTGTGCATTACTAAAAGTGGTGTGATTTTCTTATTTGTAATTAAATCAACACAATTATTTAACACATTATTTATTTGCCATTTATGCACAATACCAAATCCAGAAGAAAAAACTTCTGGATCATAAAGAGGGGTGGCGTCGAAAGTGAGTTCACAATGTCAATACTGTGTATGGCCACCGTGTGCGTGCACTCAGGCCTGACAAAGACGTCTCACTGATGACACCTGATGGTTCAGAAAACCTTGTGAGATGTTGTTCCAGACTTGAACAAGGTCACGACCCAGTTGGTTCAAGGTCAATGGCTGGTTTGGCAGGAGACGTAGGCGTCTCTCCATTTCGTCCCATACGTGCTCAATGGGGCACAGGTCAGGCGAAATAGTGGGCCAAGGCAGTGTGTTGACATTCTGCTGTCTCAGGAAGTCGGTCACTATATGTGCGACTTGAGGACGAGCGTGGTTTTGCACCACGTTGACCTTGAAGGAACAGGAGCACATGCGGTCTTATGATCTCATCCCTGTAGCGTACGGCAATCAGATTTCCAACCACAATCACCAGCTGTGTCCTCCCGTGTGATGTGATGCCTCCCCACACCATGACACTCCCGCCGTCGAAACCTGCACGCTGCACAATGCAAGCATCAGCGTAGCGTTCATTAACACATCTGTAGACTTGATTTCTACCATCACTACTGTCCAAATGGAATGTGGACTCATCGGTGAATAGCACACCTGACCAGTCACGATGGGTGCCGTCTACTCCATGCTAGACGCTCATTTCGGTGACGTCGTAGCAGAATAGGACGTATTGCTGGGATTCGCGGCCTGATGTTATGCTCCAATAAACGGTTGCAATCTGTCCTAGCACCGATTGCTCTCAACCTAGGGATGGCTCTGGCTGTCAAAGTTGCCGCCAGAAATCGATTCAGAAGATGTGTTACCCGAATATGGTTGTCCTGTGTTTGTGACGTCACTCGCAGGCAACCTGAACGTGGTCCGTCTCTGGTGTTGCCTTGCTGTTGGTAACGTCGCCACAAATTCTGTATCGAGTTTCGATGCACGCCAAAACATCTTGCGACCTTGTTATGTGCCATTCCAGTTTTGAGCATCCCGACCGCGCGGTGACGTTCTAATTCAGATAGGCGTAAAAGCCATTTAAAATTAATCAGAGTTGTTTTTCTGGACAGTGATTTAGGCCTCTACCGTTTTCTGTTGCAAAATTAACAAGGATATGTGCACCTGTACCACGTGATCAGCAAATCTGGTTACGAGTCTTGCACGTGCAGCACACAAACAACACGTGCGATTGCAATATCGAGTATAAAGTTTAGAACATAATGGTTGGGCACATGTCTCCTGAACATGTTATTATTTTACAACTTGTGATTATGATTTTATTCAACTTTTTACCGTGCACTGAAACTTTTTTCCGCTAGTATATATCAACATAAATTTAACTTGGGGAATATATTGGAAATTACAAATTCATCAATTACGTTCAGTTATATATAGCTTTATTTCACTATTCTGTATGTCTACTGAAAAGTTAATTTGATTAAGTACTTGCAGACAATATTTGTCACACAGGAAATAATAATTGTTGTCAAGCTTAAATTCTTATTGACCATTACTTCTTTATTAGTGCTTATTCTGCAAATAGCCACATTAGCCAAACTGCTCATTTTTATACTAAATGGCTACAACATTTAGTATTTAACTTATACATTTTTTGTTTAAATTAGCCACTTTTTAGGCATGGCAGAAGCAAGTAGACATTGGGGGACTGATTGAGATTGAGGGCACAAAGCAAAGGTTCTAGCGTTCAGGGTTATGTTCCCCCATAAAATTTGAAAAATAGATGTTCTGAAATAATTGTCCTGCATTCTACAAGTAAAATTCATCTCTGCCTTAAGATTTACTATCAATAATATTTTTGATCCAGAATTATTGGGGGGGGGGGGCTAGAGGCCCTCAGCCACCATCTGCTCCACCGTGCCTGCATTTTAAACATGTTTCCAAGAAATATTTAACAGATATGAAAAGTGGTTAAAAGTAAATGATTTTCAGTGTGAGCTCATACCTGCCACGCCCAGCTTCATCCAGACTAGACTTTCCCTTGCTCTCCATCAGAAGCTTGTCATTGATGCCAAACTTACATTCAGGCATACCACTAAGATAGCTCTTCATCACAATACGGCCTGCAACGTGGGCACTCAGTACCTGACCTAGAAATAAAGGACACCTTTCAAACACTAACACCGCAGACGTTCATTCAGTACCTGACCTATAAATAAAGGACACCTTTACAACTTGAACACCGCACTCAAACTCAGTACCTGACCTGTAAATAAAGGACAACTATATAACACAAACACAGCAGACTTTCACTCAGTACCTGACCTGCAAATAAAGAACACCTTTACAACTCGAACACCTCACTTTCGCTCAGTACCTGACCTGTAAATAAAGAACACCTTTACAACACGAACAATGCAGACTTTCAATCAGTACCTGACCTATAAATAAAGAACACCTTTACAACACTAATATCACAGACTTTCACGTGGTACTTGACCTGTAAATAAAGAACACCTTTACAACACGAACATCGCAAACTTTTACTCTTGAAAACCCAGAAGACTGAAAAACTGTATTCTTCAAAATGTGTACAAGAGAAAAATCACCTTACCGTTGTTACATGGGGAGTGCAGACTGAATAAAAAGACATGAACACAACCTTCAAAACCAAAAGTCTAATACCAAACATGTCTATATAGACAGCACACTGAAATACATGTAGGATCATCACTGTAAAAGGTAAAAATCAAGAAAAAGATTTTCCTCAAAGAACAAGGACAGGAATTCAGCAAAATATACTTGCCTTCTTTTGATAATGATTGTTTTTTTAAATTGCGACATTTTGATGTCAATATTTTTTATAGGAAGTTTCACACCAAGTTTTAACAAATGACATTTCACCATCCCATAATTTATTAATCTCATACATACAATAGTTTTTGTGAAATGCCAAAAAATCCTGATACAAACCTTGTGGTGACATGAGGAGATTGACGGACTCCAACACATCAAGGAACAGCTCATTACGGCGATATTTAATTCCCTCGCGTCGCCAACCAATCTGACCTGTCACCTGAGAGGTAATTTGAGAAGTTTCTTCTTTAGTCTGAAAAAAATGTAGATACATGTACATTTCTAACTGTCAGTACAGACAAGACAAATAAAACCCCATAATGAGATCGTTTTAACAGCCCATGTACAGTAACAATTGTTTAACTTTGCACATGTGTACAACATTATTTTAAATTTACAAACATACCCATGTACATGTACTAACATATTTTTAAGTCAAGAGTCTAAACTGTGGTACCAACTAATGTGTTAGTACTGACAGTTTCACTTGTGTTAGGAAAACCACCTTGGATTTTAATTAAAGGAAAGGAAGTTCTGTTTACCGACATCTCAGCATGTGGTTAAACTACCCTGTATGGCAATATACCACAGATTATTTTATTACCTGAGAGGGAAGGAGGGAGAGAGATCAAGTTGCCAGCACAAAGACAACTCCTACCAATTATGCAGCAATTGATCTTAACCAGGGTATAATCTAGACAATTTTTTAAGGGTCCCTTTTTGGTCAATTGGGAAAAAATAACATTTCAAATACAAAAAAAGGGGATTTTCAAAAATAATCAATACCAATACCAGGCCTCTCCATGAGAGGCAAGTAGCACCTCATACTCGCCTAAAACTTACAACTGGCTAGTAGTTTATTTCTTGCCTCAATCGTTTTGCTATAGGCCATTGTTGAAAAAAATCGTCAAAACCCATTATTTAAGCAATATCGTAAAAACAGCCATTTCTTTCTTTGGAAATCCTAATTGGGAAACTGATGGGTTGTAATTGGGAAAAGTTTGGTATTGGATTGGGAATTTACTTTAGGGGAATGGGGCCTTTCACAGGCCCCAAAATGTATGGTAGATTAAACCCTGATCTTAACCAATTAAGCAGCAATTGATATTTCATAGGCACCTTCCCATAGACAGGACAGTACCCCAGTACACACCATGACCTTTGATGTACCACTGTACCAGTTATAAAGCATTCGTTGGAATGGGGCAGAGGGGAGATTCATATCCATGAAGTGTTACATGTATATTGAATTTAATGAATCCAAAGATTTTAAATGTACCCAAAGAGTAACAATTTAGTGAGTAATATTTGTACAAAGTCAGCACCTAGAAATGTTAAGGACAAGTTAAGCTCATCTAGGAAATGGAAATAAGAATCATCAGCTAGCATTTTGTGTGTCATGTCTCTACGAATATACATTAACCCGAGCCAAGCTCCAGTAATGAGATAATGAGATAATGCTAACTATCCAGTTCGGTGATACAGAGTCAATACATAAAAGCAGCATATATTTTTATATATCACAAAGGGAAACAGTTTTTGCGTAAATATTTTGCAACAGACACCTCAAAGATGGGATTTAGCAAGAAATAAATTCTCTATGACACCAGCAGAGAAAAGAAACCGACCAAATTGCTTAATATGCACATACATTAATGAATTAATGATCATATATCAGTGAGGATCATCCGACTATGGAAGTATGGTATCCTGTGTTTACTCTCACTTCTTCCATATCAGCCACAAGTTACAACCATTCCAATACTGGGCAACAAATCCACATAGGTATTATGTGACTCAGTCTTTGATTTGGTGGGAAAACTGCAATAACTTCACTGTGCATGAACAAAGACTTTCTCTATTAGAGGGATTTATTCTTACAGGCTATTCACTTGACAACAAATTGTAATTTTAAGATTGGTGTGAAATTTCCCACAAACATATTTGCCTGTATGGTGGAAAATAAATTTTAATGTCTAATGATGCATCAGTACAACAAATTCAAATGATACATTATGAGAATGTCAATTGTCAGCATTTAATACATATTATTTAGTTGGTGTGCAAGTATTAAGTATAAGAACTTTTTTCTGCATTTATTTCCACAGAAACTGTGATACCACTTCTTTTTATATATTAAAATATTAACTAATTTATGAGTAAATAGTATAAAAACATTTGTTATGACTGTAGTCTACTAGTAATAATATACACCATGCCATCTTTCACTTCACACTGAACCATGATGGCTAATAAACATTTAAAAAACAACAACAATAAAACAGCTATAATTAAAATAAACTATTTAAGTAAAATTGTGCTGGGTTTTTTGTTTTGTTTAACTGCATTCAAAGTACATTAAACAGATCCATAAGATATTTGTACAAAGTATTAACAGATGGAAACAGTTCTGCTTAACTACAAATACACATGTCATGTATATAGTTTAACTGCATTCAAATTACATTAAACAGATCCATAAGATATTTGTACAAAGTATTAACAGATGGAAACAGTTCTGCTTAACTACAAATACACATGTCATGTATATAGTTTGTGCAAACCAAAATGTTTTCCAAACTAAATCACTTCTGTTTTAGTTTTGTATGCTCTGATAGAGTTGAGTGCATTTTTCATGATGACCATTTAATGACTATTGTATATACACGAAAACATGCATAAATATGTCAAAACAAAATATAAATAATACACACTCTAATCAATCTAATTTATAAGTGCTGAATAAACTTAACACTTGCATTTTAAAAATAGTAACAACAAACAAAAATTAAGTATATATGGTGTTACAAAATATACATACTAGACTTAAAATACAAAGTGCAAAAACAGTCTAATACATTGTGTATGTGAAAATATATTTTACTCAGATTACCTTTCAATGGTTAATACAAAACAAATAACTAACAATCAACTAGCTGCACAAACTGATATCATGCAGCTTAGTTAATATGAGATTAAATTAATGGGGTGATGTTTTATTCCTTTAATGAAAATACTAATTTAAGTCATTAATATGGGGTCTCCACAATATATACGTTTAACTGGTACTCATATAATGAAGTTACAAGTTATTATTATAAAACTATCACATGGCTCAAAACAGGTTAAAAAAATAAATAAAGCTGCATGGAGTGAAGGCAGCGGTTGGGATAGTGTGTGAAACATTAGCGCGTCCGAGATGCAAGCTACATGTAAATAGCAGATGAAATAATCACTCATACATGTGCATATCTCTCTTGTCCAATTACCTGTTGTTTTAGCAGGTTAATTTATATTTCTCTTGCTAGGTCTAAACAAGAATTCCATTAAATTAAATATCTCGTTTACCATAAAACCTATTCTCAAACAAAATTAAATATTATTTTTAAATTATTTTCATATACATTGTGATGAACATTAACAATTATTAAATAAGTTTCATTGATCTAGGACTTACATGTGCAACTAAACTCAACATTTTAGTGTTCAGATAAACACAAAAGTATTTTAAATTTTAAAAACTATGTTTTTGTTTTTTTATTCCTTCCACATGCTTTGTGATAAACATCCACAGGTGGAACTATAAACCAAGTTTCATTGATGTAAGACTTACTTACACAAAAAGTAAATATATTTTAATTAAAAATGTTTAATTAATTTTTAATTCTTTTCACATGAATTGTGATGAATAGCCATAGGAACTATAAACCAAGTTTGACTGACCTATGATTTATAGTTTCTCACAAAATGATGCCAACAGGAAACTTTGATGTTAAACTTAACACTGCCACCATGACCACTGCCTTCGGAAAAGTAAAAGTTTGTTTTGTTTAACAACACCACTAGAACACAATGATTTATTAATCATTGGCTGTTGGATGTCAAACATTTGGTAATTTTGACAGTCTAAGAGAGGAAACCTGCTAAAAAACATTTATTAGTAGCAAGTAATATTTTATTTGAATCATCCCACCGACAGGACAAGCAATTATCACAGCCTTTAAAATACCAGTCATTATGCACTAGTTGGAATAAGAAATAACCCAATGGGTTCACCAACAGGGATCGATCCTAGACTGACTGGGCATTAAGTGATAAGACCTGCCCTTCAGAAAAGTAATACCTCCATCTCGACTTTCTACTTTATAATTATTTTTTTTTTGTTGGTTTGTTTAACGACACATTTTAATTACGGTTATATCGGCGTCGGACATATGGTTATGTCGAGAGAAAAAACCCAGTTGTCAGCTGACGGGGATCGATCCTAGACCGACCGCACATCAGGCGGGCACTGTACCACTGGGCCAAGCTGCCCGCTTCCTACTTTATAAAGGCGAGACAAAAATAGACTGCTTTTTGCAAGCTGCTATTTCAAGCCCTGTATAACGTTGAAATGCACAGGTTTGTATTATTTCTATAGTCAGTGTTTAATGCAGGTATTTAAACAGAGCTAATACAAGTAACACTGACATGATATATTCAAGATACAATAAATTCTAAATTGCAAACCTGTATACATATATTTACCAATAAATCTAAAAAAAAAGATTTTTCCCTAAATGTGAAAAAATTAAAAAAAGAAAAGAAAAGAAGATAATAACTTATCTTAGTGTTATGGGTCATAAAACAATTGTAGGCTATGGCATACATCATTGTGACATCGTAGCTTACAACAGTTTTACTATATGGTAGCACTAAGATAGCTTAGAAAATCTGTAGCCAAGATCATTGCTGCACGCACTAAAACTTCCTGTGTACAAAGTAACAATACTCAATATTTGTCACAAATACAGAAAGGATAATCTACTGAGCCTACAAAACAAACAGAAGTGAACAAAACATAACAAAGGACCTAGTTTACCTTTCTGCCAGGCCCCGAGATCAGCTGCATTGTCTGTTTGCCAAACAACAAATGCAATTAATATTGCAACAATAACAACAAATTTAAGTCTCTAATGTTTAAAAACATTAAAATTGCACAACATACATGTAAGTGTAATACCATTTGTTCAGTCACTTTAAATTTGTTTTCTAGAATGCTAAAAGAAATGCACTTTGTTGGAATAAATTGCTTTCCCCCACTAACAATGATTATTTTGTGTGCTATGTTTGCTATGACATTTTGCAACAATTTTTAGAAAATAGAAATTAGTAGCAAGGGATCTTTTTTAAGCACCATCCCACATGAGAGAACATACCACGGCCTTTGATATACCAGTTGTGATGCACTGGCTGAACAAAAAAAATAGCGTAATGAGCATACAAACAACAATTAATCCCAAACCGACAGTGCATCAAGTGAGCCTTTACCACTGCGCTACGTCCCACCTCGCTATTTGAATTATTGCAGTCCCTAAGAACTTCAATTTGAATCATCACAGCTGACCTACTAATGATTCATGAGAATATTACACATTGACTAGGTATATAATTATATAATATTACATAATTCATTACAAAAAGTACTTTATTCAGCCAGCTACATACATGTACAACACTTCTTATTAATGTCTTGGTATGTAATTTAATTATTGCTATATATGTACAGTCATCAATCTGAAAATGTAACAGCAGTTAATATCATTTTGTAAACACCCAGTTTAAACTTGAGTAGGGTCATAAGTAGATTTCGGGTCAGGGTACTCTTAATATCAATATAATACAGGTGGATGGGGGCATGCACAAATATTTTCCTTTGTTCATTTCTAACTATAAAATTAACAATATAGCAAATATATTAAGAATTAACAATGTTTAAAAAAAGAAGAGTATGGTACATGTAGATTGACTGAAAACACATTTTATTGCACAAAGGTTTGTGCCGAAATTTGCCAATTTAAAAGGCCCTCTCCTGGGCCTCATTCCACAAATCAATTTTAGCACTACTATCATCATAAATGCAGCTGGAACTTGTGACCATGATGTTTTTCTATGACCACCAGCCCGTTCCACATCATGGCATACATGTAGCTTACAGCCATAATTTAGAGTGAAAATTTACAATTGGTACAAGGCAGTTGTAATCACATACATACATGTCAAAAGGATAAACAGCGATAGAAATATGCCGTCCAGACAAGTACATTGAGAAATCTACTTGTTCAGCAATATTTTCATTTGTCCATGTTTTTGAATGTTCAAAATTAAACTGCATTGAAATTTTTTACTTGTCCACTGGACAACCATTTAGGTACATTTTGTTTGTCCAAGCAGATTTTCACTTGTCAGGACAAACAGACAAGTGCTTATTTCAAACACTGATCAAACTCTTAGTGTATAAATTATAAATGGATCTAATATACATGTATATGAAACTCAGTGTTTGATGAATCACATGCTAGGCCATATGAACCATACACGAACATGTGGAGATAACTCATGTCTTATGCATTCTGCTATTACCTCTTCGTGAATAAAATAAGTAAGTTACTTTGATACCACTGTTTCATTGTGCACAGTTGTAAAGTTTATTGTTCCAGCCGTAAAACTTACCTAAGTCATTCAAATTAACCTTAGCTATGATTCTCTCATGAAATGGTGCCCTGGTAGACAGCAAAATTTGGAAAAGCAAGAACACCTAGTGTCACACTGTATTTAAAGTCATATAAAATGCAAAATCTTCAAGAATATCGATATAAAAGAAATCCTGTTATAGATGGAAGAAAACACATTGGTTGGTAAAAGAACAATGTTCAGTGGATAAAGTGAACATAATTTTCATTTAATCATCCAGTATTAGATAAAAATGAACTTTGTGTCTGTGATGCTATGCCTTTGAAGTAATGATGCCATCAGAAAATATGACTACTTAATGACGGTGAGACAAACATTAGTAATTTATAGATCTGAAGTAATCGCTAACTAGAGAAAATACATGTAGAAGCCTGAAGGGGAAATAAACCAAATTTACAAAGCCTGTTTTTGACTAAAACGTGTGTAGCTACATGCATCTAAAATGCTTAACATTTGCATTTAAGAAAAACAGGATTTGTAAATTCAGCCCATGTTTAAAACAGAATAAACTCTTCCAATTTGTTGTTACAGAAAAGGTTAGCTGAAACATGAAATTAAATTATGAATAACAATTTACAAAAATACTTCAAATGTAAAACACTATTCTGAATAGCAGTCTTGTCATGTTTATATGTGTTCACATTGCATGTAGACCCAGTAAATGTCAGTAAAACTGGTCTACTATTTAAACAAAAGAACCACATTTCAACATTATATGTCACAATATGAATAAAAACAAAAATGTTCTGAACTTTGAAAGTTATAAAACTGATGAACACTGGTTCTTGTGTTTAGTATTACTGCTAGTGATAATTAATTAATGTCTACTGATGTGTGTAACAAAAAGCCACCTTCTAACTTGATTCAAAGTTAAAGATAGTCCTTTAAAATAGTTTGTTACTTCTAGTTGAAAACTCCAGTTTCTTGTTTCAAATTTTAAGTTCTGTTAATCATGTGTTATAATTCTGAATACTTCCATCTGAACCCAAACAGATACAAATATGATTGGAAATGTTGGATTGTGGAGTCCCAGATGAATGTGTATGTGACTATATACTCAGAAATTAATTTCACATGTCAAAATGTGACTACATTACTGTTTCAAGCAAGTAATTAAGTATTAGACAGAAATACCATAAAATATTTTAAATATTTTCCTCATGTGTATATAATTATGTGTGTGTGTATGTGTGTGTGCATGTACGTATATGTGTATGTATATGTGTGTATGTGTGTGTGTGTGTGTGTGTGTGTGTATGTATGTATGTATGTATATGTATA